>JAOEHX010024381.1:0-13472 GCA_025448015.1 Bolborhynchus lineola | reverse complement strand
TTTATGTTGAGGACACCAGAACTGCACACAATACTCCAAGTGAGGTCTCAGGAGAGCAGAGTAGAGGGGCAGGATCAGCTCCCTCGACCTGCTGGTCACGCTCCTTTTGATGCAGCCCAGGATGCGGTTGGCTTTCTGGGCTGCAAGCGCACACTGCCAGCTCATGTTCATTCTTCCATCGACCAACACCCCCAAGTCCTTCTGCGCAGGGCTGCTCTGAATAATTGTATATAATAAATAATTTTCTGTGACTGGAGGTAATGGTTTTTCCTTCACCATCTCCTGAGTACAGCCTGGCCTGTGGCAAGTGATGGAAATGGCTGTGCAGTGCTGTAGGCTTTCTCTCTGCTCCATCTTCCCTCTGTGCGTGCACTTCAAGTACTGTAGGGCAGTTCCTGTAAATTGGCTTGTTTCTCTACTGTCTGTAGTATTGCATCCCTATAAGTTCATGGCCCACAACTTACTGCCATAGATGACTTGATCCTGTAACCACAAAAGTAAATTTACAATGAAACAGAACAAAATTGAATCCAGACCACCCCTTGAGTTTTCCACTTCTGTGCTTCCTCCTCATCTTAGATCCTCTTTCGAAGAGAGCTGTTCTTACTCTCTTCATGCATGCAGTTGGAGAACGGCCGCTTGCCTCTCTGGGTCTGCATGACCAATAGCTGCCAGCACAAGATAATAATTTCCAGTGAAATCGATGCAAGGATATTTTCCTTGCGCAGGGAGAAGACTGGCCGTGGTCTGAAAGTGTGCAAATAAGCCTGTCTCAGCCAAGAACTGCATATGGGAGTAGCCTCTGCTGACTCCTCCATACACTGACTGTGGGGAGAGAAGCAGAGGTGGCATTTGTGTGTCACGTTTTCATTATGGCTGAACGTGGAGCTCTGACCTGAAAGAACAGGGATGTTCAAGGAACTGTAGAAAAGTTTGCAGTGTTGAAAAGGTCTTATTAAGAAATCTTGTCTGTCTTCATGCTGACTGTGATTCTGTTCCTGAATTGTATTCTCTGGAGCTTTTACTGTGGTTTTTAAATGAGTCAAGTGATGAGACTTCAGTATTTCCCTTGGAAAGAAAACAAAAGCTATCCCCCAGGGATAAAAAGGCAGATTTCCACTTGAGATGAGCCTTCTAGGAGGTGTTTCAATTTACAGCTTTAACTAGAGATGTATGACACACTTGTTGTTCTTCTCTTACTGATGCTCTGCTTGCTTTTTTCCCCCCCCCCATCTAGGTTTGATGATTCCAGTCTTTTGTGTGGTGGAACAGTCGGATGCCTCTCTTGAATACGATAATCGAGAAGAACATGCTGAGTTCGTTCTGGTTCGCAAAGATGTGCTCTTTAGCCAGCTGGTGGAGACAGCGCTCCTGGCTCTGGGGTATTCCCACAGTTCTGCAGCTCAGGCACAAGGTATTCGATAAAGTTCTTTTCCCTCTTCTCTGCATTGGCAGAAGACGGCATCTGAGGTTATTCAATATAAGGAGTAGGCAAGAAAATTATTGTCAAATCTTGGAAGTGGTTATATCAGTTGTGTTGATTGCATAATCTTAAACTAGGTGTACAAGAAGCCCTACCTAGTTGGCCTGCCTGGAAAGCATTAGCTGGATCTTTCTGAAGTGTGAAACGTGGTGATATTCATGACACACTTGTATGAGGCAGGTTGCTGCTTTGAGGAAGTCAGCACAGAAGAGCTGGATAGAATCTCTAGGTGTACAGCTAGATGGTATCTAGCATTTCTCTTTGTATCAGGGCCGTTTTGAACAACATATTGTAGTCTTTCATTTTTAAAATTATCCATTGTATGTAATGGTTATATATATATACACATGCTCTCTTTATGGCCAGTAGTTGTAGGGCTAAAAGTACAGGCAGATTTCTCTGTTTTCACTTACCTACTATATTGCTGCAAAGCCTTTTATGAAGCTCTACATTCTCTTCCACTTAGAGATGAATCCTCAGTAGCAGTGAAATCTTAAACAAAACTTTCCTCCCTCAACCCAAAATATCATCTTGAAAAAAACAAACCTAAAATTCTAATCTTGAAGGAGATAGGCAGGAGGTGGTGGGTTAGGAAAAATCTTTCCAGAATGAACTTTGCATTTCAAGAGTCTTTTATACTAAACAGGTTATTTCAGTGCTTATTCTTTTGGATGAGAAACCTGTAAGTTTCATTTTCATCTCTGTCACCAGTAAAAGCTGTGTGCATTTAGAATAGTGTAATAGAAGCTTTGCCTGGGGGGTTTGGATTTTATCTGTTGGTTTTAGTTGTTTTGTGTAGCTAGGCATTTGGACATGCGAACAGAAGGGGCAGTGGTAGTGTTGAATCCAGGAGTTCCAGGCAGTGGTTAGTAGCACAGGCTCCTTGTACAAACTTCTTTCCAAACAGGGTCATAATGATTCATTTCCTCTGTCAGCCTCTGCTCTGAGAGAGAGGCTCAGGTTCTTTACATAGGCAGAGCTCATGCACATGTGCCTATTTGCACAACAGGGTAGTAAAAGCTCTTCAAGAAGGTAGTTGTTTTAGTTTTTAATATGAAATGTTTCATGTCATTTTAGGGAAACTTTTTTCTGAATGTAAAAGGTCAGCATATCTCACTGTTTCCATCCTGGTGAGCCAGCCTCCTGTTTGACAGTGCTATCCATCTCAGTTAACACAGTTGCTCAATGTGTTGCGATCTAACATGTGGAACATGCTGCATTAGGTAGCTAAGATTTGATTCTTGGCACTTACAAAGGGGAATGGGTTTTGCAAGAAACCTGCTCCAAGGAGGCATGCCATTCAGTGCAGTGATCCACACTGGCTGAATATCTCACTTGGGGGAACCTTGCTTTTGCAGCATCTCTGATGTGAAAATAGCAAGGAGGAGAAACAGATTGACTCACAAAGGAAATTAGTGACCGTGCAGGGAGGAAACGGCCACTGTGGTTTTGAACTACAGGCTTTGACAGTGAGCAGGTTCAGATACTCATCTGTCACTTGATGTGACACTCGAATAACTCATCTAGAAAATAAAAATTGAATCTCAAATTGTTGTTATTAGTCTAAAAGAAAAGACTGACATTTTTGCTTTTAACACAGCAGTTACTTTCCACTAGAAAGCATCAGATGGTATAATATTTAGAAACAACAGAAAATACCTTAAAGATCTGTCAGTTAACAGATCTCTTACTTGGTCGGTTTGATTTACCTTCGCACTGAAGGATCAGCTCTTCAAAGTCTTTTATACATCCTGGACAAATCATGCAGGTCACGCTGATTTTAATATGTGAAGCTGAAGTAGTATGTTGCTTCTGTGCTAGCTGTCTGCAAGCTGAGAGATGAGGTGCGGGCAGAGAGAGCGAGCTGACAGACCTCAGATTGTTTAGATAAATGAGAAAACTTACATAATATTGGGCTGTAATATGCCAACTGAGGTTGACAGAAGAATGCTGCTAAATTGTTGCTATAAGGATTTATTTAGGAACCCAATTTCCTGATTTTAGGAGAAGAAAAAAATGAAGCTATTTCCTAGCTATTCTGGCTATAGGAGCAGCTTGCTTCTGTTCTAGTGCTTGGGATTAATTTCATTTAGCAATGTACATTGATAAACAGTCACTTAGTTCTTCTTCATGCTTTATGATCATCTGAATTACAGGATCTGCATGAGAGGCTGAAGATCCTCAGGTGCATTTTTCAAAATGATAAACCTTTGAACAACATGCTGTGCCAAACACTGTCATGAGTAGGTGTCCCCATGTGCTTCAGGGACAAAGTAAATGTGAGCTTGTCAAAGCTTTTGTATTGTAAATGCTGTCTAAGCTGTAATGTTGCGTGTAATAATTGTCACCTTTCGAGTTGAGAAAGTGTTTCATTTCACCCCCCTCTTGTTTTGGAGTACTGAGTAGCAATGTTCTTGTGGGAAACATCTTGCCTTTGCCTGTTCCTTTTAGAACAGGGTCTCCAGTGGCAGATAAAAGAGCTAGTTGTGGGGGGAAAGAGGAGTTCTGGCAGCAGAGAGAATTGCTGTGTGATTTCACACCGCCTTCGCTGTGTTCGCCATGGCACTTCTACAGCCCTGCTGAGGCTGGAGCAGGCGGTGTGTGCCTCACTGCAGGGCCCTGCCTCACACTTGCCAGCGGTACAGCAATACAGCAGAGCCTGGGAGATGTGGCACAGAGGGGTGGGTGCTGCGTTGCCTCCCTGAGGTGTGTGTCTGCCCCAAGGGGCAGCGTCGGGGGGCTGCCTGCCTGGGCAGCAACAGAGCTCTCCAGGGAGGTGATGCTGTTGCGTGAGCGTATGAGCTGCAGCCTGCACATACAGCTGCTACCTGGCCTGAAGCCTCACAGACCAACTGATGGTCACTTGGCTTATCATGACTAATTTTTAGGCTTATTCATGAGGTAAATTGAGAGGAATCTTAGCATAAACAATCTTGAGACAAACATGTATCAGGATGTATACGTGAAAGTGGCCCCATGCCTCACTGAGAGAAGCTCTTTATTCCCACACAGTTTGGGCAGGACACATTTATTCCACAAACAGCTGGTTGTGAACATTTTTTGTTGATGGTGGCAAGAGCAGAGACTTTTCCAGTGAGTGCTGCCCCCCTGAAACTTCCCTTTTGTGACAGGAGCTGTGAAAAGTCTTCTGGAACAGCATGGGAACGCGTTAACAGCTTGGCACTGGGGTGTGAAAGTTGGTGGTGTGAATGGCAACAAAGGTTTAATAAACATTCATGTATTTTTCTTTCATCGCTTGAGTCTACACCTGACACTAGGGAACCTGCTGCATGTGCCTTCCGGAGAGGAAGAGAGTCATACTTTAAAGGGGCACTTGTTTTGTGTGTAGTTTAATAAAATTTACATGCCCTGATGTAATTTCATGTTATTTTATTTTTTTTGTAGGTAGGGTATTCTAACCGGGCTATGCAAGAGAAGGGGACCAGTAGGGGCTACATGCAGTATGTAGTGCTGAGTGCTGGGACCAAACTAGTATGGAAGTAGCTGTAATCTGGAGTACCCTGTGTGCAGTCCTGCGGGTTTGGGACCTACTGCGAAAGCTGATTCCCTCCTCATTGCAGGGTGGCGGAAGAGCAGTGCTAGTTTGGTTGAGCAAGTTCTACATTCTTAAAATCTATATGAAAAAGAAAATAGTGTGGTTTCTTGTGGATATATGTGTATATGGGTTTGTTTTTTTCCTTTTGACCAGTTCCTTGTTAGCTGTTGTGAGCATGTACACAGAACTGGTGTACATTGTCTGCAAAAGCTTGCAAAGCTGAATGGGCCTTCTCCTCCCAGATCCTTCTGCTAGGTATGTTGTAGGGCACTGGAGTAAAGGAGTGCCTGCCTTGACTGCTGTGACTGGGCAGTCCGAGTGGTTGCTTGGATCAGTTGCTGTGTGTGTGGCTGCCACAAGAAAAGGGGTGTACACAAGAGTGAAATGGTGCTGAGATGCCAAGTGGAGCAGAAGAAGGGGTGAGAAAATAGTGAAGTTAACACAGAGCAAAAGAAACAGTAGATCTTTCCCATTCCTGTCACTGTAGAGATTGCCAAGCCCTAATTCTTGAGCAGTGTGTTGCCAGGAGCAGAGCCACTGCAAGAGGCTGTGCCTTGCATTAATGCCTTGGAGGACTCTCATCGTGCTGTTGGGTTTCTTCTAGTGCTGGGTACTGACAGAAGAGTGGGAAACTTTGTGTCTGCAGAGAGCTGGGGGTGGCTGGAAGGAGAGGCTGGCACTGGTCAGTGGGGAAGGTGTAAGACAAGAATAAGAAACAGAAAAGGTTTAAGTATGTTGCCTTGCCATGTAGAGTTGCAGTAGCTGGGCATGGAGGAGAGTGATGCTCTGTGGTGATTGGGATTTAGTGAGCTGAGATCAGGCAGCATCAGCCATCAGCCTTGCATGACTGCAGTGGGGAAGAGAACTCTGTTGCTGCCAGTCAGTGCCTGGCCAGAGGAGTTGATGGGGTACCCCTTCCCTAATGGCATGACTTTAGAGTTGTACCTCAGGACCAGCTGCCCTTCTCTAGCAGCCTTCCTGTGGGGCTCTAATGTTGCTTGCAGCCATGGGAAGTTGTAAGGCAGGCTTGGCTTGGCTTTGGTGTTCCTGCAGAGCGCTGTGCTCTGGAGCACTAAGTGGAGCTGTCCTTGCAGGGAGCCGCAGCAAGAGTGAAAGGTGGCTGACCGAGACACAGACATGTAAGGGCTCTCCTCTGAGTCCGTAGTGCACATGGCTGGGGCAGGAAGGAGCCCAGACTGCAACTGTGTTCATTTCCCTCAAGGGTGTCTAAATAAGTGAGCTCAGCCCTGGTCTTTGCTGTTAATTGGAGGCCTCTTGCACTTGCCGCCTGCATTTAAGTAGTATTTCAAAGCAAAGGCATTTTCATTTGATATGATGACATTCAGCAAATCAGCCCAGACCTCAGGCTGCTGTGTGTGAGAATGTGGCAGCCTGAATGCTGGGCTCCTTTACTCTGGCTAGCCTCTGTGAGACGAATGTGAGCATCCTGCCACTTACAGGATTATAACCATGTGCACAAATACTTGAAGGATGTAAATGCTGATAAGGATTTGCCTAAGCTGGTCCAGGAGGGTTGGGCTCTGGGGCAATTGGAAGGACCTGAGCGGATGATTAGTGTAGAAAGATCCTGTGAAATATTCCCATCTGTGCTATCTCCAGGACCACAATAGCTTCCAATTGAATGTCAGGTAAAGGCAGAACATACCAGCTGGGGGCTGTATTGAACATGCACAAGCTGGTTTTATATTTCCATATCTAGAAAAGTACAGTAAAAGTGTGGTGAAACTCTGCTAAACTGTGCTTGATGTATGCAACTAGGGTTGCTGCAGCTGGGAAGACCAGATATGCTATTTTTAACACTTGTGCAAGGTAGCAGTATGGAGAAAATGAGAGGAAAGCAGGGGTCAGGCTTCTCCTATGAATAATGTGCAATAAATTACAAGGGTGCTATAATCTGGCATCTTCTGGCTCCTCAGCCAAGTTCAGTGTCATCTGCATGTCATAGACGTGACTGCCTGTTCATGTGATCAAAGACCTTCTAGTCAGCATTATACTGGCTTTCATGAATAGGAGAGATGCTGGTGATACAATGACATAAATAACAAGATAATGCAGCAATCAGCAAACTGAATGTTGGGTCATTTCCTGGCTCTGTTACCGTTTGCTGCTACTTTTTTGTTTGTACAGATAGCACCGTGGTCTCACCTAACAGAGTTGTCAGTCTGTAGAGTTGCTCAGTTTCTCTCAGCGCAAACTCTTGCTACAGAGTATGATCACCATGCTAAACTAACGGGTCTTAAAACAATTGAAAGCAAGCAACCCAGCCCTCTTTGGTTCAATTTTCAGCAGTTCAGTCTTACTCCATCTATAATTAACAGCTCCTTTACCTTTAGCAATCCCCTTTGCCTCCTTTGCTTCTACTGGAGACACTTTTGATGGGTAAGGTTTTTTTCTTGCCTCCAATTTTGGGTCTCCAGTAAAAGACCCATTTGACAGTAATATGTGTGAGGGATATGACTTAAATGAACGTCTTGCAATTTCATGACAACTTGTCTGAGATTGCTAAGACTGGATTTCTTGCAGTGATATTCAGCCATCCAGATCAAAGTTTTCTTTGTAAAAGCTCCTCCTTCTTGAACTGTACATTGCTTGAATTGTAGTCTTTGTCTTTCTCCCTGATTTTTGAAGGAAGTGTTTTAAGTACTTCTCAAGTATGTATTTACCTCCGTATATACAGACATTTACCGTCAAATCACTGTGTTGTCTACCCTACAAAACTTCATGACAACTGTAAGTGAAACTCAATTACAGGAACCATGAGAGAAACTCAGAATTTAATGAGAATATTGAAAACCTCTTCCTTTTTTGGTTTTTTTTTTTTTCTTTTTCTTTTTGATAGGCATTTCAGTGCGTAATGCACACAGGCTTTGAAAAACACTGTTGTTAAAGGAGCAGCATCTCACCCCATTTCAGTTGAAGCCCCAGCGTTCTCTTCAAACGTTGCTTGGAACTCTAAAGAAATCTTATGTAAAAAATAGAAGGAGAGGTAGACATTAAGGCTGCTTATATTGTAGGGTTTGCTAAGAGTAGTGGGGTTTTTTCTTTCTCTTTTTTTAGTGGAAAACATGGCATACAAAGAAATGTTAGGATGTAATATATATAAAATGGACTGTATTTTATGTTTTACTTTGTTTCGTAGATAAACACATATAATACAGCTTAATCTAGAATACACGCGTACACATACATTTTTTACTTATACACACATACAAATACAAATTTGTATGACAGCATAGTATATATGTGGAAACAAAAGATCAAAATCCAGTTAGTAAACCAACCTTTCAGGTTACTTGTCAGCCTCATTCTCCATTTGTAGTGTTATTTTAAGTAACCTCATTATCCCAACAGCATGACCACTAGTGAATACTTGAGTCTTTGATAAGGTCACTGTGGAAGTTCTTAACATCTGACCAGGGGTCAGGAAGCATCTCTCTTTCCTCTCCTTCCCTGCCACCCCACCATGCTCCTGTGTGTTAAAAGCTGCCATGTGATGTTGGCTTTCTGATCCCAATATATTATTTACAGGATTCTTGTGATGGAACAAAACCTTCTACAAATAATAATCTATTTTTCTAGATGGCAGACATCTGGGTTGTATAAGTAAATGGGTAATTTATTAGTGTTTGAACAGCTTAAAGGAGAGTAACTAAAGGTGGGCCTGAACAGCTCAGCACTTCTGACAGCCGCTTTCCATCTCATTTGCGGTTTGTGATTGAGCGCAGCACCACTGGCAAGCAGGAGAGGAGGCAGGGGTGAAAAGAGGGAGCAGTGCAGGCTTTGGCTGTCCCAGTGAAACACCCAAACACCCCTTCTTCTTTCCTTCTGTGTCTGTAAGACTCCGCATACCTGCAGTGGCAGCTTGAGGCCAAGTGCTTTGAAACGCATCATGCTTTCGAGGTGGCTTCTGGTTGCAGTGGTGTGTGTGGCATTTGCTCCATGGTCATAATGGATCAAACTCAGGCTGTGCAGTGGGTAGAAATTATTAAACCTTTTCTTCTTATCTCTCCCCTTTGTTTCTGAGAAAAATTGCAAAGGCTGTAACAGCAAATGGGTGCTTCTGTGTGATGAGGACTGTACTCTTTAGTGTTTTCCATTCACTTTACATTGCAGGCTTTGTGCAAAAAGATAGTGCTGCAGGACCTAGGTTTCTTCAGGACTTGTTTTCTTCAAGGAAAGATTTTCACGTATTCTGCCAGCTTTATAAACCAATGAAGAAATGCTGGGGAAATTGAGCCACAGGCTTTTTTGTGTCACAGCAACCTTTATACTACTTTGGGGTAAAATAAAAATCAGGTTCACTCCAAAAGGCCTGTGTGCACTCAATTAAAAACTTAGACGAGCATATAATAAATTCTGATTTTTCTTGGCCCCTTTCCCAACCTCTCAGCTAAGCCCACAAGCCCATGAACCACTGGTATTTCTGAGGAAAGTTGGGAAATGGTCTTTATTAATTTTAATTTAAAATAAAATCTGATAATGAAACAGTGCTGTATTTAAAAATGGGAATAAATTAGGTTGGACTAGGTTTTCCCCTGTCCAGAGAAGGGAAATGCGATGGCAGTTAGCAGCCTGTTAGCTAATAAGCTAAGAGTTTGGACATTCAGTAGTATGAGGAGAGCAGAGCCTGCTGGTGGTTAACATGCTAAGGTAGCTTTTTTTGCCTCCCCCCTTTTTTTTTTCCTTTTCTTTTTTAGACATTTTTGTCTGCTGAGATTTCCCGTTCCCCCTCTTCCCCCCCCTTGTCCTGATCTAGGTAAGGGAAGCAGCATTTTAACCCTATGGCACAAGGGAATGCTGCTCACTCCAGCTGCAGATTGCCTTGCCCCATCTGCCTTCCCAACAGGGGCACAGAGCTGAGCCCACCTTCAGCTGCTTCTTTCTTTAAACTAGCAGAGGCAGGGTGCATCCGCCGGATTGGTTTCTGCTTATTGGGAAGCACATCCCAAACCAGGGGCATCAGGGCCCCTGGTTTGCCTTGGGCACAGGTTCCTGTGTGCAGCATTCATGATGGGTATGCTGCTGGGGAGAAAGCAGAGCTCTTTCTGCTGCCTGGTCTCTCTGAACTCTTATTGTCATCACTGCACTGGGCTGGATCTCGCTGCACATGTGAAGGGGAATTGGTTCGAACGTGTGGTGAGCAATGGTGCTGGCTACAGCGTCCCTTGCAAACTTATGGTGTAAGACGGTACTCTGCAATCCCCTTCAACCACATGGGCAAGCTAATCATAAAAACCAGTTTGGTTTGAAACTGAAAACCGAACGAAATAAGGGGAGAAAATGTAAAGGGCTAAACAGAAAACATTCCCTGGCTTTAAAAAAAACGGGAGCGCAAGCACACTGACTCCTATTCTGTGTCTCTATAGGAAAGATCTTCCTGGCAAAGGGTCAGTTCGGAGGGTTTCTCACCACTGGGTGTGAACATTGTAGAAGGGACCTGGCTTTAATCCTCCTGGCCCTTACTGGAATATAAAGTAACATCAAATGCAGTTGCTGTCAATCAGCAACTGTATTGGATGTTTGCATCTTTTTGTACCAGTCGAATTTTACAAGGGCAGTCTGCCTTCCTGCCTTGTCATTGGGGGTCTGCAGCAGATTAAATGGCTATATTGACATAATGGAAAAATATGAGCAAAACCCGATGCTGTTCACCTCCTTTTGTCTACTGTGCAGCTTACTGGGAGCTCCATCAGAGAGTACCGGTGATGGTTCAAATTCAAGCTGTGACTGGGAGAAGCAGGTGTGTAGGTCCTCCTCCTGTCCACTGAACTACTTCATTATTCAGGATGTGTGTCTCTACCTCTCTGTACTGGTGCAGGGCTTATGGAGAATTGCTTGTACTCTTCCCTTTGGCCAGTGAATACCTTTGATTTGTCCCCACAATTAAAAAAAACCCTGTTTATACAGGTGTGATTGAAAGAAGGCATTACATCAAGTTGAATGAGATGAGGTTGGGGTATTTTTCACTGGGTATTTATGGGCGATTTTACTTTCAACTTTATTCCAGCAGAAAAATAATGCTTCTAGGATGAAGTATCTATCTATTAAACAATAGAGCTATAGTAATCCTGGGGGCTGGGGTCTGTATTCTATTCTGTTTCATTCCCTGGTTTTGTATGCGCAGCATCTTTGACTTCACCTATGTGTTTCCACAGTTCCCAATAAAGAGTTAAATTCAAACAAGCAGGCTAGGAAAAGAATGCGTGTGCCAGTCAGGGTTCTTAGCTAAATTGCTTTCATACTTTGTTTTTGTAATATATTTGCTGCTTAGCCGCATTTTGGCCTTCTTCCTTTTTCTAACAAAAATCATTATGTGGGATAGCTAGTAGATAGTTCCTACTTTCACAGTGACAACTCCATGCTAAAAATGTCCCTTGGCATAGGGATCGTTAACTGATGGCAATTTGTCTGCCTTTCTGAGTAGGCTTTTTTTTCAGCACCAGCTATAGAATCTGTGAAATAGTCTGTGGGGGGAAAAGTGTTTATCTTGTGTTGAAACTGAGGATGGACCAAATGCTCGAGGAAAAGAACGTATCAAATAATGAGCTATAGATAATACTAAATCTTTTCAAGATCCTGGAAGGAGATGTTTAGGCAAAATTGTGCGGCAGTCAGCACGAGAAAATTGGCATTTTGTGAAATGCTGCTGTAGAATGTGTTTCACACGTCACTGTTTATGTATCCATTTATATAGATAGCATCAGCTACACATTTTTAAATGTTGATGATGGGTCTAAAAACTACATGCATTACGAACATAAAAGTTTCTTTTTCTGTGGCTTGAGCATGGAGAACAAGTACGGTTTTTCCCCCCTCAATTTAAAAACTGCATTTGTTTGCTTTAAAGAATGAAGAATGGTATTTCATTGGTAATATTCACAAAGTTTTATTAATATTTTATTGTGCAGCTTTTAAATAGAGGGATACCCATATTATTTCTTTTTCTCTGCTATCCCTGCAAAAAGAGCATAGCAACACCATGCATTTGCATTTTTCTGATCACTAAAAATCCCCCCTACCATAAATGTGTATATGAAATTGAGAACCTAATTAAAAGATTAACAGCATGTACAGTACTTTACCCAAAAGGCATGTGTTAATTTGTTAAAACACTAAAGATTTTTATGCTGTCTTTTTTTTTTTGATGCTATCAAAATATTTTCAGTGGAACTGGTTGAACCTGGTCTCTTTATTATAAATTCTTCTGCAGAGTAAGATGACTTAATTTCATATCTAATTGCATAAAGAATTATAAATTATCTTTTCTAAGAGACCTATGACACTAAAACACAGAATGAACAAATAAAACTGATTTGTGCTAGTACAAATGAAGATACATGGCGGTATTTTTATTGCAGACACCATTTGTTTGGATTGAGTGTCTGAATATTTTACAATGAGATACAAAGTGCTCTTTGTTGAGCAGTCATACTAGCAATGCATCTTAAGGTGTTTTACAGCTAGTTGCCATGAAACGAAGAAACCCAAATCAACAAAAGCCAGCCCCACCCATAAAATAACCCTCTATGCAGAATGGGATAACTCTGTTGCAAAGGAAATATGTTTTATATGCATTCATAGAAGTAGTGGGATCTGCCTCGTGAGTCAAACATAGAACTTTGTTGCTCGCAGAGGAAAGACCTGTTGATTTCAAAAGTGTGCTTTTGAAAAGGTGAAAAGGTGACTTGCTGTATGTAAAATCGTAGTTTTGGGTAGGTAAGAGACGCCCCAGTCTAGACTAGAGCACACCGGTGAAGGAGTGCAAATCTGGATTTTAGTGGGGAAGCATGATCAATGTATGTGACGCTGTACTGGAGATGCCATTTCCCTGATGTAAAGGAAATGTAGGGCCTGCCGTGGCCCTGTTAGTGCCACATAGCCCAAGAGGTGCCATAGTGCTGCAGTTCCCTTCTGGTGACTTCTGGAGGAATCTTGAAGAAATCCCCCTTGCTGCCCCTAAAGCATAACCAGTAGGTATTCTTTGTAAACAACTGAGTATTTACCAGTATAAACTGATGTATTACTTTCAGAATTGAGCATTATGCCTATGGCAGAATTTAGTAGAAACTATCAATTATTAAAGATTTGGTTTTTGTAAGTGCTCTGCGTGGGTTTTATTCTGTCATTGAAAATTTAAAATGGTTTATAATAAATATACCATTTTGTACTAAACTGCGTCAGTGTTGGTGTCAAGACTGTTTGAATGTTACCCAATGTCTATTTAACCAGATTAAATTAAACCCCATCATAATATTTAGTGCAAGTAGATTGTCCGTAAAGAAATGAATTAATATTCTACTGACCTTTTGAGGGTTTAATTAATAAATTTATCACAAGGATTAGTTTGGTATTGTATAATAGAGACGTTCTTTTATTTATTTTTGCCAGAAGTACTTTTATTACAAAGTTTAC
>JAOEHX010024378.1:7936-21563 GCA_025448015.1 Bolborhynchus lineola | reverse complement strand
AACTACACACAATAAAAAAAACACAAAAACAAAAAAAAAAAAAAAAAGAACAAAACACCACGAGAAACAACCAACCAAGCATAAACACCAAACACCCCTATTAACAGGGGAATCTAGGTAACCCAACAGCTCTTGGGGAAAAAAAAGATTTGTTAACCTGGTTAGGAAGCTAACATACCGAGGAGCCATCCCAGCTTTATGCAGAACAGGTGTGCTCAGTTTCCAAGCCACTGCAGCCGGTATTTCTCTACATGCAAAACTTTACCTAACTGAAGTATGAACTAGTTTACACAAATACAAATGCCAGTTTAACAGTTTAAGGACCTTTACTATATAAATAAGGACAAAACCAATATACTAAGGCAACTTCACAAGACATTTGATATTTGCTGAGTGTATATCTGCAGACAAAATAAAGCAAGAGCTCAGTCTATAGCAACACTTCTCCCAGCTGAACTTAAACACTCTGGGGTAGGCTCCTGATGCTTAATCTTCTGCTAAATCTCTGCTCCCTCCAAAACGTAACAATCAAAAGGAAGAGAAATTCTGCAAATAAATTTGCTGCTGTTCAAGAACACACAAGGACTATTCACTTAAGTCATTCAAGATAATATTAAAATTCTGACAGTGTTTTTTGACCTCACACTTCATGCTCCTAATACCCAAAATATACATACTTAGAATGGGAGTATCACACTGTCTTGGTATCTAGTTCTTTGGCTTTTCCTGTCATGGAATTTGTTGCCATTTTGCCCATAGTATTTAGTACTCCTACTGTTCAGAACAGGTTACTGAAACAAATGGGTCTCTGGTCCAAACTAGTGAATCATGTATTATTCACTTTTTATATCTCTCAAGGAATTAAAGGACAAAGATCCGCAGACTTCTTCACCAACTCATCTTTACACAAATTGAATAGGCAGGTATGTTTCAGCAGTAATTCAGAAAATTATTTTCTTATGAGAAGATACATGTGAAATTTTATTTCTCCAGATTTTCCTAAAATAGCAATTTTAATGTATGATATTGTAATTTCACAAGCTTCTAAAATAGACTGTAATGCACAGATGCATGTACAGTTTTAATTCCTAAAAGAAAGGAAGCATAAACAACCAAGAATGGGATTAGCAAACTGATTATGTAATAAGAGCATGAACTGGCTCTCCTTTATTATAAAACCTTTTTAGCACTAATGGGAATATATACTGAAGCACACATTTATGAAGTCAACCTTTTCTATAAATCGTTTATTTTGAACCAAGTATCATAGAATAGTTACAGTTAGAAAGGACCTTAAGATCATCTACTTCCAATCCACCTGTCATGGACAGGGACATCTCACACTAAACCTTATCTCCCAAGGCTATGTCCAACCTGGCCTTGAACACCACCAGGAATGGAGCATTCACAGCTTCGCTGGGCAACCCATTCCAGTGCCTCACCACCCTCACAGTAAAGACTTTCTTATATCCACTCTAAACTTCCCCTGTTTAAGTTTTAACCCATTACCCTTTGTCCTATCACTACAGTCCCTAATGAGGAGTCCCTCCTCAGCATCTTTGTAGGCACCCTTCAGATAGGCTGTTCAGGAAGGCTGTTATGAGATCTCCACACAGCTTTCTCTTCTCCAGGCTGAAAAGCCCCAACTTTCTCAGCCTGTTTTCATATGGGAGGTGCTCCAGTCCCCTGATCATCCTCATGGCTCTCCTCTGGACTTGTAGTTTACACTTGACCTCTGTATTTTCCCCCTTTTGGATTCTTCCTTTGACTTTTTTCTTTTTAGACTCCACCTCTTCATGCCCTCTTAAACACAGCATAATCTTCAAGACATTATGTCTGTTCCAATTCTCTTGGATTATTCGCATTCAAAATGCAAGTATTATCTCAAGCCCTCAAACAAAAGCTTTACAAAGACCATCCATTCAGGAGATGGTCAATTCAAAGGAAGATCATGGGCTGTCAATCTGGGTGGGTTTTTTTTATTAAGAAACTATGCAAGTACACTCAAAAAGCCTAAAACAAAATATTAAGATATTAAGTGATCTACCCACGCAAAGCTATAGATTCATGCCATTAGCTCTGTGTGACATTAAACTCACAGTAAGATATTAATATTTCAAAAACATCAACTTACTCTATTTGTACAGTGAGATTCCTTGAGGAAATTGCTTTATGTAGGATCTACATATAAAAGCTCTTTGGAAACAGGAAAAAACTATGTAAATAGTGAACATATGATAAGTCTTACTGATTGTGCCTCTTCATCATTAAAACGAAACGTACACATGGCGGAACAGATGCTTCCTGAGGCAGATAGCCTCCTACAACACATGACTAAAACCTCAGTTAGTAATGTGTTCTCCCTCTCAGTTACCCTTTTACAGCCTAACTCTAAACCAGTTTAAGCAATTGCAATCTTTCGTATGCTAATAAAAGTGGTAACAACAGAAGCTAGATTTGATAGAAAAATTCATACTAGCCATTAGCCTGCCCTAAAAAATCAGGGCAAGTATTAGAAACTTACATGAACCCTGAATGGAAAGGAAAAAACAAAAACAAAAAAAAAACCCCACACCATATGAATAGCAATGTCAAAATGCTCTTTTTCCCCAAGTATTTTGTAATAATTGGAAAGTATCTTCTAGTGACTTTGAAAGTTCAGGTGTTTTTTCATCACTATATATACCTTAAGTTATACCATCTAGTCTAACTCAGGTAAGAGACTAAACACTAAGGAAAAAGCATATCTAATCAGTCCATGGTCAAACTAGAACCCCTCTATCTTCTTAGAACTCTTTGACAAATCCCCCATGTGTTTCAATTACTAATAGATCCCATGTTAAAAATTTAGATCGAGTTTACCCACATCAATTTCATCAAGGTCAAATACAAGCTTCTTTTCGGTCCACACAAGGCAGATCTAAAGGGCTTCTAGCATAAGACAATTTTTGAGGAAGTAAGTTTCCAGTAACAGGTAAAATTTTCTTATATGCTAAATAAACTCTTCCTCTACAGAATGATCTTATGTAAGGATTCATTTTACAGAGGAAAAACAAAGTACAACATAAAACAGGGCATGACGAACATTAGGAAAAATAGAGTGCAGATGAAATGTCTGGAACTGCTGTTGGGATTTCTCAACAGGATTAGCAAATTAAAGTGGCTACAAAAAATAGTTCAACATATTTAGCTCCTCTTACCTGCCTTCTCAAAATAACATATTTACAAGACTTCCTTCCTTGGTGTAAATATATACTTGTAATTTGAAACATTGCTTTAGTGCTGGTAAAACAGCAGAAAGTTGTTGTACTTTTTCACATTTTTCCTGCCAAATAGAAAGCTGACAAATGTTTGATCAACACACTCAATATATGGCTCTTCCAGCAGACTTGCAAGTAAAAACCATGAAGCATGAAATAGGAAATCCATTACCTAGCTATTAAGTAAAATCCATGCATTCTATGATAACTTCTAATCAAATGTGGGTTTTTTTTTAATAATTAATCCTCATTTTTAATCAAAACAAGCAGCAATACTCACTTTGACAGAATAGAAAAAAAAAAAAAAATTGGTTTTGAAATAGTGTAATTAGGATATATTTAGCATATATTCAGACCTACTGTAATCAGGTAACTGTGTTTTTAAAACATCAGATCTCTTAAATATTGTGGTAAAGCTCCAGTAATGGTGTTACAAGAAGAACATACAGGTTATTAGTTTAACTTGCAATTAAATTGCATTTCTCATTAATTTCAGGTTTGCTTTTGATGCCTTAAAAGAAAGCATTCTATGCAAATACATAATCATCGATTTGCATGGAAAACATATGTAGAAAAAAGCTAATTGGAGGATTTATTAAATATTTCTTCCATGATTAAAAATGAGCTTGCAGAAAAAAAGACTACATTTCAGTCATTTTATGCATTCAGTAGTTTGAATATACAGTTTCATTCATCTCTCATTACCCCAGCAATAACAGCATCCCTCATGAACAGTTCTAATTTCAGTCTTTTTAACAGATTTTAAGAGTAGCTTCTGTTGATGGGGTTTATCTTGACACTTCACTGGAACAAAGAGAAACTTAAGATCAGATATAAAGATGGTTCACTTGAAACCAGGACAGATCTTTTGAATATTAATGAAATTTTTCCAATGTAGAAGTTATTGCAGTGTTTTAACTTTTTTAGCAAATACAGCACAAGTCAAGAGAATCACACAGTGCTGAGAAGCTCCTCAAGGAAGCATACACTCCATCACTAATATTTCAGTTTGCATACTGGATTGTTCCTGTTCTAAGCATTACTGACTAACCAAACTTTCTGCAATAACAGATCTAGTCTGTTTCTAAGAACCTGAACTACCTCACCATGACACTCCCTACAGTACAGAGCTCATTTTTTTCCTTTCAAAGTTATATTATTCTGGACCATTCTCTCCATTGTACCATATTCCTTCACAAAACTCCTATCAACAAAGCATCAATCACGGTTGATGCTGCTCATACACAGTCACATAGAAAGGTAAGTAGCATCACATTAAACTTGACAATGATAACTAAGATGAATTCAAGGAGAACAATCTTCCCAAAGATGTTACAAAAACAGGAAGAAAAATCAGCACTAGATTCTTCTCCCATTCACCTCCAGTGAAAATGGGCTTCAGAACCACATGGCAATACCCTCTTCACTCCCCTTCCTTTCTCAAGCCTGTACCTGACAACTGCCAGAAAGCTAAACAAGCAAGAACAAAGAAACTACATGGATGTTTCAATTCCTACCCAGCAACTTTGACAACCCCAGTGGCAAAGTTGAGACCTGCTTGTGATCAGCAGGTTCAAGGCAGTGACTCTACTCCTCGGCTCTTGTGAAACTCCATCTGGAGTATTGTATATAGCTCTAGGGCCGCAACCTAAAAAGGAGATGGACATGTTGCAGTAAGTCCAGAGGAGGGTCACAAAGATGATGAAGTGGCTAGAGCAGCTCACCTACGAAGACAGGCTGAGAGAGCTGGGTTTGTTCAGCCTGGAGAAGAGAAGGCTTTGGTGAGACCTAAGAGCAGCCTTTCAGTACTTAGAGGGTGCCTGCAAGAAAACTGGAGAGGGGCTTCTGACAAGGATATACAGCAACAGGACAAGGAGGAATGGCTTTGAATTGAAAGAGGGTAGATTTAGATTAGATATTAGAAAGAAATTCTTCATTATGAGAGTGGTGAGGGATTGGAAGCAGTTGCCCAGAGAAGCTGCAGCTGCCCCATCCCTGGAAGTGTTCAAGGCTGGGCTGGATGGGGCTTTGAGCAACCTGGTCTACTGGTAGATATCGCTACCCACAGCAGGAGTATTGGAACTAGATGAAGATCTTTGAGGTCCTTTCCAACCCAAACCATTCTATGATAAGTGCAAAGCCCTTTCCAGGACCACTAGAAGCCTGCCTACCAAACTTGTTCAAGCAGTCACAAAAAACTTCAGGCAGGTCTGCATAACCTTCCTTAGGAGGTACTTGCTACTTGCCCATAAAACGTAAGTAAAAACATATTAAAAAAAAAAAAATAAATAAACAACAACAAAAAAACAAATCAACCAAACCAAAACCAACAAAAAAAGCTACACCTTTCTTGACTGCTGTCTGTAACAGGTATTAGTTTACACCATGAAGTGTTGGGAACAGATCTAAAATGAATAGCAAAGACCAACAATGCCTTAAGCAGGAAAACCTGGGCGCAAACAAATTAAAATATGAGGTGGCAGATCACATCAACCTCACTGCAAGCTAAACCAACACCATTTGCCTACCTCTTATACTAATCACAAAAAAAAACAGCTTTTGTACACAGTTGTATAAAATTTTCCTTTAGACTAGAACAAGGGACAATAATATTCCATTTCAGACAATTCTAGAAGTTAGACTTTCCTTCTACATTTGGCTGTGGGAAGGGCTGAATTAAGAAAAACAGTAACAACTAAAGTGCTGGAACATGAGGAGCAGCTATCTAAAACAGGGGAAAAAAAAAAAAAGACAGACCTCATGTATGCATAAGTGAAGGCTTTAACTCCTACCTCATCACTTTCATCTACTTCAATACCACCATCTTTGTCATCATCCATTTGCTTATGGATCATGCGGAGAGCTTCTAGACTGAATCGGTCCTCCTCAGTAAAGCACGGTGGGCTGAGTGAACTGCAGGGATCTAAAGGGAGGGGGGGAGAAAAAAAATAAACCAGAAATATTATCTACTGTCACTCTAGAATATAAATCTCCCAAGAAAAATAACGGGCTCAAATTTCTGTATGTGCACATGTCCTTCACCTCACATAGCCAGGAGGTCATAGATGCAAAGTTCAGTTGTAAAATAATAATTCTTACCAAAAAAAGTGGAGGAGGTGGGGTTAGGGTTGGAGCGGAAAGGGTGTCAACTTTTTATCAGGAGAGAAGCCCAAAGAATAGGCTAGAATAGTTTGGCTCTTGGATATTTATACTTTTTTACCCCTGTAACTGCTATCTCCACCTCTTCTATCTATCATTCACCCTCAGTAATATATCACTGCAACAGCAAATTAAACCACTGTGCTTTGCAACCTCCTTTCTGAAAGCCTGGGCTAAACAGAGCAGAGGAGGAAAAAGAGTGTCATTCCTACAATTATAGCTTCATAAACAGGTAACAGAAGAATGATAGCCATCCTGCAGATCATATTCAAATTAGACAGTACTACTGATTGCAAAAATATTCACAAGACCGCAAGAGAAGCAAGCAAAGAAAGCTCAACTAATATCAACCCATCATATTCTCAGCCACATATGTTCTGATTAAAAACACTAACATTACTGTGGAGCAGGTTTCCAGGTCAAAATAGTACATTGTCATCTATCTACATTCATTACCAAAGGCATCATATGCATCTGATGGCTCTGCATCCACCATGTCAGCTTCCCTTCCACAAGCTCCAAAAATTCTACAACGCATGATCAACCATCGTTAAAGATTGTCTTTTACAGACCTTGGCATTAACTAATAGCTACTTCATTAATTCTGATGTACTGAACACCATCAACAAATAGAAGGTGGAGAAGGATACACAAATTAATTTTTGAAAGTTCAGCTTTAATAAGGGAGTGAATTACAACTGCAATAGCCATTATGAAAATGCACTCACTGGTCCCATAAACTGGTCAACTCCAGTTATATCAAGGCAAACACAACTTGAGGTAGCATGAGTAATTTTTGCTTCTTCTAGTCTACCAAAGGATTAAGCTTCACTGTTGCTACAAATTTTATTAAAGGCTCATTTATATAAGTAATGAAAGGGAAGCACATATAGAAATGGGTGAGATCAAGGGTTTGCACAGAACAATAGATTCTTGGTTTAGTACTTATATACCAATTGCATTAGCATGATTCTATCGTAAATTTAAAAACAATCAAAAATAATGGATGCTGATAAGACTCAGCTTGCAGAAGGCCACAGAGCAGAAACACAAAGGTAGCAACCACAGCATAGATGTATATTAACAGGATTGTTCCCTATAGCTTGACTCAAGTCAACGCACTCTTACTTTATACACCAGTTTTATTACACAGAAGTTAACAGTTATCTGTGCCCATGTATAAATTGAAAAAAATAAACAAAAAAAAATCAAAACCCAACCAAGAACCAACCACAAAAACAAATTAAATGCTTTACTGAAACCATCCCAGAATGGAGATGCTAAATTTAGTAATACTTCATAGAAAGCAGAAAGACAAATTACTAAACATTAAACAAGACCGCTTTCAATCCATTTTCAGCTTTGGAACACAAGCAATGTGTCATGAAAAAAAAGTGAAACTGAGTAATTTTATGTAAAAAAAAAAAAAAAAAAATCTTCTATTTGCCCATCTTCGCTTCATTAGAAAAGGTTTAATTTGTACAATACACAGCCTTCAGGTTTTTGCCTTGCAATGAAAATATTACTATCATTGGAGGGTTAAAGAGCTTATTCTTGTAACACAAAATATTTATTGTAAAAAAACTTCCCTTGCAATAGTAATGAATCACCTCAAATTTCTGCTAATAATTAAATTCCAAAGGCCACAAAGAATTTGACATTATTTGAACACAAACATATTTCAGAAGAACATTTTGTACTGCAAGATTAGTTCTATACTATGCTTTAAGTTAGAAGAAAGCATAATTGCCAGAGCAGATGAACAGGTCCTCCAAATACACACAACTTCATTTGTAGTTACTCCTAGACTTAACATAGAAACTGTCAGACCAAGTGTTCAGTTTGCAAGCACTCACTCAAATGCTTTGCTATTTTGTTCAGCTGAAAGCCCAGCTTTTCAATTAAAGTTCTCTCAGGGTACAGTTTCTGAAAACTGAAGTTTTCAACTCCTTCCTCAATCAATTTCTTAATCAGAGTATTTATTTATCTTAAATATGCCTTTTTTGGTTATTTAAGAAGGAAGGCACTTTAAAGAGCTATGGCTCTTCTTGAGAGAAGTAAACAGCCTGCTTGTGCTTCAAATGTCCCATGTCCTGGCTCCAAGAACACTTGATCTCTCAAGAGAGACGACAGAGTTCCAATTGCTCCTTTTGGAACTGAGAAACATGGAGCAGGACCACATCTCGAATGTAATAAAAATTAACCCACTCTAAACAGAATCCATATTTACCTTCAAGGTTATTTTCATATGGTAAGATTAAACATTCCTAAACAGATAACACTTGTCATTCCACTACTCCGAGAACAATCTCGCAACAATTTACAAAAATTTTACTTATTCATAAAGAATAAGTGAAAAACATTTCACAAGCATACCTATGAAGCCCTACCAGTCCCAAAAACACCTGACAAATTTAATGACCTGCAGCTATACAGAGGATTCTAACACACAGAATTTTGCCTCACTTGCATGGCAGAAACAATTCAAATTAGTACTACATGAACCATGGCTAGAAACCTCCCAAACATCCTGTTAATTAAGACAAATGCCAGGAGGAAAAATCTCAATATAGAACAAGCACCATAAACACAGGTCTGAGACCATGCAATAAATTATAAGACTAGTTGATCGTTTATTTTTCGATTTGTATCTATTGAAGGTGTTCTGGGATTCCAAACCTAATACTGTACTTTAATGACAAACTATTTCATATTTGGACCAATTTCACTGTCCTAGTTCGGTATGTGTGGTGTAATACACTCAGTCCAAAACCATTATCACAGGAAAGAGCACAGGAATACCAAGTTCATTCAGGGAGTGAACCTGATATCTTAGAATCTGATTCTTCCTTTAACAAACAGCACAGAAGAATAAGCAAAGCAAACAAAAGAGACATAGTGTAGATGAGGTGGACAAGGGGCATACAAGCACACCATATGTCACTCTATGCAGGAGTTATTTTACAGCCTAGTTTTTCAGGTTGCTCAGAAGCAAGGAGTCTTCAGAAATTCTGGCCATGATACGGAGGGAATTTGCTGCTAAAAAATTACATTTCAAATCTGTGGCTCAACAAATGCGGCAGAAGCTTTTGAACTGACTCTTCCACCTGCCTCAAGTAGCTCAGTAACTGATTCCTAGCTCTGAGGTAAGAGGAGAAAGTAGTTTTCACCAGTCCAAGGAGCTGCACAAGGTCACCGGTACAGACCAGTCCTACACAAGACAGTTTGATTGTAAACTTAGTACAGAGTTATCCAACCGGGTACACAGGAAACTTTGTATTTGCAGAAAAAGGGAAAGTAACACTTACACTTTCCCCTCCCCCTCCCCTTTTTTTCTTCCTCTTCTCTGTCTTTCAATGAGGTTAGAATAAGGCAAAACTACAAGAAAAACTTCAGTTTGAAACTCTCCTAAACATTAGAGTAATGGCTTTTTCATCCCACTTCCTAAAAGCAACAGGGGTTAACTTAAAGTAACACTGTCAACACAAAACAGTAAGGAAAATTAATTACACCAATATCTTCCATCATTCAAGCATTTCAACAAAGCCCTTGAAATTTATTTCAGCAATACACCATTAGAAACTGCCTCAAAGCAAAAGAATACATGCACCTTGCAGTCTTTATCTATCCTGCACTTACTTTTCCCTAAATTGTTGCAATCATAACAGACTTCAGAATGAAAGATTGGCAGACAAACAGCTAATAATCCTGTGGTCATCCCACATACACACACACACCCTGTTGCAGAATGACACTGGAGCATAGCAGCTATGTGTCAGTGGGGCTCTAGCAAGTGTCTGCACTTCCAATCTGGCCTATAAAGCACATGAGACCTCAAGTCTTTTAAATGCCTCAAAGAGCCTTTCTAAGTAAGAATACAGTGTTACACAAAACCTTTATGATTTTTAAAGGTACCTGGAACCTGACACACACCTCCAAATGTAAAATTTCAATGCTTTTAAATTTCCCCATTAGTTCACACAGAGCAACTTAAGAGATTGGGAGTTATTTGGACAGATTGGTTAATTCATATCATTTCTGCTCTGTGAGGACCTTCAGCACTCACAGAGAAGGAAGCACACTTCTTTATGCTAGCATATGGCAGTCCTATGAAAGTCTGCAGTGCTTCTGTGACAGCCTTTTTCTGAAGAATTCAGGAGGGTACCATGTTCTTCTAGTTTTATTATTCCTTGTTCCCAAGAAGCCATCTGGGAGAAAGGGAAGCCTCACAGAAAAGGCAAACCCCATACAAAGTGTCAGCTTCCTAAGTACATGCTCTTAGCTTAAAATAACTGTTTCCCCAAAAAGTAGGATTTCTTTGCATTTTCCAGAGCAAAGCATGTGGCCACAATATTCCCAACCCCCCAACAAATTCATTTGTACCTAACTAGGATTTCTATTTAATTACATTTCTTTTGTGCTTTAGTTCTACACTATAGTTTTATACATTACAGTTTCTTCATCAATATAATATATTCCTTTCAAGGCAAGATAAAAACTGTAAAATAACCAAGTACAAATATGGGTGTCAGGTACAGTGGGGATTACTCAAATTACTGAAAAGCAATTGTTTTCAAGAATTTCACCAGATGTTCAAAACAGCTATTCACAACAAAGGTAACAAATATGTTTCTTTTCACTTAAATCTTTACATAAGGTGTCATTAAAGTCTTCAAATGCTTGAAGACACAGCCTCAAAGTAAGCTTTGTTTAATCTTTCAATTAAAAGCTCCCAAAGCAAATCACTCCTACTTTTAATAATTAAACTACTCCATATGGCAAGTAGGCTGAGCAGGATATAACTGTTAACTTGACAATGTCATTTGTGACATTTATTTAAATGATTAGAGTGGAAAATAAGATTCATCACTGCACATCTTTTCAATAAAAACATTCGAAAAGATTTTGACAAAAAGGGCAGAATACACTTGTCTTTTAATCACAACACTGATTTACTTCAGTGACCTTGCTAAAGAGGAGAAAATGCTGTAATACTAATTACAGCAGGGAAAGGGGTGCAACAGGAAAGGAGAATCAGGCCACTGTTGTCTCCAAAGACTTTTACAATGCAAAATTTCCACATTAAGCTTTTCCATTACCCCATATTAGAAACTGAGACAGTTTCTGAAATTGTATTTCTAAGCTCATGCAGTAACAGCAGATGAGACTCAGATAAAACTCCTGACTGCAAAGCCTGGTATCTGAAGCACTCGTTTCCTGATCATATGTGTAATGCTCAGTGACTGGCAGCACGTCAGTTAAAAAAAATAAATCAATAAAACCAAAGATAGTTGCAATTCAGCTCCATGAAAGCTGCCATAATTCTCTTCAAATCCACTAAACGTCCTTCTAGTAAAAACAGGTCATTTTGAACAGCCTTAAAATGATTTGTTGCCACTTCATTATGTATATAAGCAATATTCCCATGAGAAACCCAAACATGGCTCTGTCACTACTGAGAAGTGTCCATTTAGTCTGCTACTTTAGTACCTTTTAATACATGCAAATCAATTATATTTTTAACCCTGAATGGAAACTTGATCAGGCAAGCAAGGTTTTGATTTTTCCTTAAATCACCATTAGCACATCTCTGCTTTCTCCACACCCACAAAAAAGCTGTCTAATTCTGAACTTAAATTTCCTATATTTATGCCCAGGAAAAAAGTGAAAATACAGTTTGATATTTAAAGCAAAAATTCAGAGAATAATGCCATTAGCAAAATCAAGTGCTAAAAGAGTTTGTAATTAAGGCTTTTCTAACCTTTCCTAGATAAAAAGCATAAAAAAACTGCAGAACAGCAGGGAGTGTTAACTTTCTGATCATCTGTTAAGACATTCAAAACATCACACACTATATTAGAAAATTATTCAAGATCTTTGTAGCAATAAATATTATTATTCAACAGAAAAGATACAAAATAAATTCCCTAAAGAATTAAGTTTTATATAAAGTCTAATTTTGCTTCAATTTAACTGCATTGAATGCAACTATCCCAAATCAGCAATGTTGTTTGAAAAGAAAGTTGCAATAAGAGGTTTGAATACACTAATTATGTCAAGGATTATAAAGAGAAGACAGACTATCAGTATAACACTTCATTTAGACTCCTAGGAAATTCAGTATTAAATTACAACACTGTCTAATTAAACAAAAATCAAGATGGTTTCATGGCTTTTCCACCTTCCCACACCCTCCCTGAGCAATGACATAGTTTGAAGGGAAGAGGAAGTTGGACAGTTACTGTACACAATGGTCAAAGCAGACTGATTTAGAAGAGGAACTCCTGCCAACCCTGAAGGAGCAGGATGAGGAAACCAGGAGATGAATTTTATGTAAACCATGAAAAATTCACCTATTTTCCTACTTCCAGCCTTACATGTACTTTAATGGTACTTAATATAAAAACCCAAACACACATATGAATGTTCAGTTAAAATATAAATAATAATAATAAAAAAGGATACCAGATATCTAATATCTGCTCTCAGTAACAGGAAAACCTGTCTCACTTATTAGTGCAACAAGACCAAGAAAGGAAATATTTAATGCAGTTTAAATCCAAGTACTCATCCATCTATCTTGATTTGGTAGTAAAGACTATTTAATGCACCTTTAAAAATGTATTGCGTACTCTTTGCACATTATCATAATTATTAGCATTTAAAATTTTAACAGCTCCAAGAAGAAACAAATTAACTCAGGTTCAAAGATGATCTAAATTAGTAACTTCACCTGGAATAAAAACACACTCTTAACTCAGACAAGCTGAACAAGACAGTCAATATTTTTGCCTTATATCCCGCACATTTAGAAGTTACAGCTATCAAAGAAAGAGGACTATGGATTTACTATTTGAGTTCATTTCTGAACAGAACATTAATTAAGCTAATGAAATAAACTGCAAATGCATATTCATATATACTCAGTGACTATTAATGCATATCACACCTAAGCACATAAACAACACACATCCAAGCTTCAACACATTTTAGGTCTGACTAGTTATCTACTGCTGTTCTAACAAGTTTCACTATTTTCTAACAGTAGAAAGCTGGGAAAGGTGCAGTATATCCCTGATCATATACTTTAACCTGCCTAAGAGTTTGCCAGCTCTTAAGGAAGAATAGCATTTAAGCCACTTTCTCAACTTGGTCAGGAAATCAGAAAAACAATTCACAGGGGACCCTCAACTGTCTGATAATATGCC
>JAOEHX010024371.1:0-12487 GCA_025448015.1 Bolborhynchus lineola | reverse complement strand
TGAACACTGCCAGGGATGGGGCAGCCACAGCTTCTGTGGGCACCCTGTGCCAGCGCCTCACCGCCATTAGGAACTTCTTCCTAATGGATAATCTCAGTCTCCCCTTTGTCAGACTAAAGCCATTCCCCCCTTGTCCTGTCACTATGTGTCCTTGTGAAAAGTCGCTCTCCAGATTTCTTGTAGGCCCCTTTACGTACTGAAAGGCCACAATAAGGTCTCCACAAAGTCTTCTCTTCCCCAGGCTGAGCAAGACCAACTCATGAAAAGCAGTACCTAAATACTGTTTTCAGCATATCCAAACCCCTACCTGTTGGATGCTATATGGATTATCCCCATCCTCAGCTGACAAGTGGTAAGTAATTCGTGCATTCTCGCCCTCATCCAAATCAGTAGCAGTCACTTGTCCAACTCCAGCGGGAGCATCCAACCTGTAATCTCCTTCCAGAATCTCAAAACTGTATGGCTGCATCTGAAACTCTGGGTTATTATCATTCACATCCAGAACAGTGATGTGGAACAAGGCGCTTGAACTAAGCCCATTTGTTGCAGCATCAACTGCCCATACCTGCCAAAGCAAGAAACAAAAATGGAATTCTAGTTGACTGTATTGCCATTTAAACCATCTCATGAAGATATAAGAAAGGGTTCAAGGGAACGAAGCCAAAGCTGCAGTGCTTGTCCCCAGATTTACTTGTAAAGTGAAGTCGGGTGTAGTCTCCCTGTCCAGTTCTGTGTCACGCAATGAAAGTATCCCAGGGTTATCCACAGTAAACAAAGTACTGTCATAAATAAAGTGTCCCTGAGAAAAGCCAGCCTAAAAAGAAAACACAGGTCAGTTAAGATTAAAATGATCAATATTTAAGTTAAAAATAATTAACATTTGACATTTTATAGGACTTCTCATTACAGAAGAACAAGTGCTGTGCAAGGCTTAATACATAAAATCTTGCACCCTGAGCTTTGGGAATAATGGGCTTCTTTGGCAAACTGAAATTGGGGTGGGTGGAAGCCCCTGTGGGCTTCCCTATTTGCATCCTAAATACTCCATCTCTAAAGCTCTCTAAGCCCAATCTCCATGATGCAAGCAGCAATTACATGTAGGTCAGTGGAGTCTGAACTGGGAGAACCATTAATGCTTCATTGAAACTCACATAAGCAAGACTATTAAAGCAAACCAGAAAACTCTTCCTCCAAACCAGTTCCTCAGTGCCGTGACTAAATATGGAATTCATTTATAAAACAAGGGGAGAAAGAAACAAGCTTTTTCATAAAGCAGAATGAAATTGTGCAATTTCCTATTAAAGAAGAAGAAACTATCAGCTTTACAAACCACCTTGCTCCCTGACTAAGCTGATACTAAGGGCATTGGTAAATACTTTCTGATAAAAGCAAGCAATATTAAACCAGAACTGATTATTTTGATATAATAGGCAATAACACGTAATAGGCAATTCCACTTTCTATCGGGTGTAACATATATGCATTCATCTCATATACATGTATACAGAACCTAACAACTGTTTCTGTCCTGGATTACACATGTATAGGGAGGTAAGCTCTCCATAGGTTTTCTGATACAGCCAGTAAACTGTTTTGTGCAAGGTCTTAGCCTCATTGGTTGAGGAAGTTTTATTCCTGGCTCCATAGAAAGCAAGATGAAGTTTTTGTGATTCAAAATGTATTTATTGCCAGCCACTTAAGAAATCTCAGTCTGCCCATCTACATTTTTGCAGATCAATAGAGAAAACCACGTCAGATTGATTTATCAAGGTGAGATTAATTTGGTACCTACCTCATCCTTATCAGTTACATTGAATGTGTAGATAGGACTGCCCCTTTGCAGGTTTTCTAACACAAATACTTCATAAGCTGGCTGATTAAACTCTGGTGGGTTATCATTGACATCTAGTACGTGCACAACAACAACAGTGGTAGTGCTGAGGCTTGGCTGCCCTCCATCTGATGCCTCCACTTCCACTTCAAATTGCTTTATGGTTTCATAGTCCAGCTGCTGACTCAGGCTGAGCTGACCTGTGGTCGAGTTGACAACAAACATTGGTGAAGAGGTTGGAGGTTGCTGGCTAACCACACTGTACTTCACAAGAGCATTGGCCCCAGCATCCAAATCAGTAGCAGACACTGTCAGCAGTGCTTTTCCAAGCACTTCATCTTCAGGGACACTGGTTTCATATCTACTTGATGAGAAGACTGGAGGGTTGTCATTCACATCGTCAACGACAACCGTCAAATTGAGAGCTGTAGTTAGCGGGGGTTGGCCTTGGTCACTGGCAATCACTGTTAAGTTATAGAAGCCTTGTTTTTCTCTGTCCAGTTCATTTTCCAGCACAATTAATCCTGAAGTATCAATATCCATTTTTCCTTCTCCACCTTTCAGGGTATAAACCACTAATCCATTAAAACCTTCATCCGCATCCGTAGCTGACACACTGGTAATATGGGTTCCAGGTGGCACATTCTCCAGAATGGAAATGGTAGTGCTGGTTATACCAAACACAGGACTGTTATCATTGACATCTGTAACTCTGACAAACACTGTAGCATAGTCAGTAGTGTTTCCATCCGACAGGGAAATATTTAGTATGTAACTTTTCTGGGATTCATAGTCCAGCTTGGTTTTTGTCCAGATGATTCCATTGGCATCGATGTCAAATGTAGCAGAATCTGTTAGTACTTGAAAGCTAACTGGTATCTGGGGATTTACAGGCTCATACTCCATCTGTGTAAGATAAAGAATATTATCTATAAATTAATTAAACCCAATAAGCCACTGTCTAAAAGAGAATAATGATTTTAATTATGTCCAAACTAATTTTACTGATTTTATTCATTACAAGAAATAAAAATCAAACCACAATACACATAAAAATACAGCACTCTCCATCATTATTGGAACGTCACTAAGAAGGAAATGTGAATACATATACTATGTTATAAAAACAGTAGACTGCACTTTAACCTTTTTTTCTGCCTTTCTTTATATGAAAAAATGAAAGAACAATTAACACAGGAAGTCAATAAATCAAAACAGTTAAACACATTAAATTCTCACTGCTTTGGTGTCAGACCTCCCATCTGCGTTCAGAACTGCATCTAAGAAGAAGCTATCCCAGTGCTTTCCGGTGGCTTGCTTGTCTGAACGTTTTTTGGTCAAAATGAGGAGCAAGGTCGAGAGCCGTCTTTGAAAATACCCTTTTGAGAGTTCTCTGATGGGAAGACTCCATTTCTTAGCTCCATCATGTCACAGGGGTTTAGAGTTATTATCAACAGAAGAGTGAACGTTGCCTGTTCTAGCCTTTGAAGAATGTCCAAAGTCAACAAGGGCTAAGCTCGAAAGTTTACTTCCTCAGGCAGTTATGGGGTTTATTTAGTTTGTGGGGAAGAGAAGGGGAGGTGGTGTTTGGCCTTTTTTTGTTGTTTTTCATTGGGTTTTTTGTTTGTTTGTTTGTTTGGGGTTTATGTTAAATGGTAGCACGTGCTGTTTAAAGGTTTGGAATGGAAAGAATAGGCTTTGTTACTAAAGAGGCTTTGTGAGTGACAGGCTTCCTCAGAGGGATGTACACAGTATGTAATGTATATGAAGATTGATATGGAATGCAGGAAAGAAAACACAGCATCTAATTATCCATAACCCAGAGAGATACAGACATTTAGAGCACATATACTACAGGATTTTCTCATTGCCGTCATGTGCTGTACAAGTGATAGAATAAAGTTGTTCTTACTCTCGCTACTTCGACAGGACTGGCTAGCTCTTCTTCCACAGATGCATTGTAAGCTTTCTGGATAAACTGTGGTCTGGAATCTCCAACTGCAAAGATTTGTACTGGCACTGATGAGCTTCTTGGAATCATCCCACCTGCAAGCAAAAGAAAATCTCTCAGCAGATGCACAAATACCCTCTGCCTTAAAAAAACATACACATTGTCACTGGTACTGATTTTAGGGGGTTTTTAATCCTTACTGCTACTATTATGGTACCACTGAGAGGTCATAACCAAGATCAGTTTCATCTATTGAGTGTTACAATATAAGAACTTGAATGCATACACCAATAGCACAGAATGTATTATGATACATACGATATATATATTATTCTGTTATTTATTTATTATCATCAACAAACAAAAGCAGATAAAATACATGGTATTTTTAAACTTAAGCCTGGGAACCTGTTTTGGCAGCATCCCCTCAGTAAAAAGCCAATCCAAACCAAAACCAAACCCCATCAAAAAAACAAAACAAAACACCAGGAATAGCTGTGTTGACCTGTACTAAACCCCTGTCTTACCATCAATAGCTCTTATCCACAAGACAAAGTTCTTAAGCTGGTTGACTCCTAATGGGATTACTGTTTTTAAACTGATTTGCCCTGTGGATGTATCCAATTCAAAGTATCCATCTTCATTGCCACCAGCTAAGATAAAGCTTATCTCTCCATTTATACCCTCATCCGGATCATCAGCAGCAACCTGCAGGAAAAAATAGTTTTGCTTCAGTGTAGAGATTACATCAGGATCCATTAAATCAGCAGATCTACATGAGTAGGTATGAGTTTTGACAGTGACTCCCTATGTATCTCACCTCCAGAAGTGATTTTTATCTTGGTTTCCTGTTTCATTTGGTTAAGTGGTTGATTTACTATCATACCATGTATATCATATCTAAAAATATCCACAACACTTCAGCATTCAGCAGCCTTTCAAAAGTTTCTACAATTGTTTCAATTTCTGGACATTAACAACATTCAGTTTTCATTCAACACTTTACAACAAGAAGAATCTTATGTTCTGCCTTGTGTTTGTAGAATCCAGGATGGTGCACCATATCTAAGATCAAGAATATGATCCTTTACCATTTGCTCCAGACCTGTGGTATGATTAGAGCATCCAGGACACTGTGATTATGGAATATTTATAGGGATAAGCTTTTAAATGCAAGGTGGATCGTTTCTGAACTCTGAGGAGTCCAGAAAAGGTTTGCTCATTCAATAGGGCCAATACACAAGTTTAGGCAAGGATTCATGCACACATTCAACCCGTAAAAATGCCATTTTCACTTAGTACTTCTAGTACCTGAAGAATGGACATGCCTTCAGTCATGTTGTTGAAAATATCCTGTTTATATGGTGTGCCAGTAAAGGTTGGGCTGTTGTCATTTTCATCTAGCAACAGTATGTTGATTGCAGAGCGTCCCTCACCATAAGGTGACAAATGATCTCTAGCAGTGACCTTTAAAAATGATGAAGTAAAATTATTGCTTTGCTCCAATGTATGCTCTGTAAGTAGTAAGAAGGATGAACAACAGTTGAAAGCTGAGGAAACTGTATTACTAGTGGTAATTCCCTCCAAATAGCCCCAGTGTGGAAGTCTGGATTTGATTCTTCAGAGAAGCTGCTGATCCGTATCAGAGTCAGCTTCTTGCCAGGACAGATCAGATAGCACATGTTTGCCTCAGGTTGCTTTGGAAAGGAGTAGGCTTATTTCTAATACCTGCAGGTGAATGGATGATATTCTCTCCCTATCCAACAGTGTGGAGTTCCTCACAGTTAAGATGCCATCTTGACTTAACTGGAAGGGACTATCCGCTGGAGTGAGAATGAACGTTCCCTGGAAGCCTCCCTGCAAAGAGTAATGATATTTGTTATTAAATAGGACAGTCATGGAGCTTATCCCTTAGGGTGCTTTCTTTTTATTTTCCAGAAAATTAAATGGAGATCATTTTATTTTCTGTTTTAAGTGAGGTTACAGTTCCCAAAAAAAGGGAGAGGAGCAAACATGGAAGAAACAGATCATGCAGGCTGAGGGTGCCCATTCTGCACTTTTGCGCTTTCATATTTGGGACTTTATGCCAACCAGAGGAGTTTCAGAGACAGCCACTTTATTCTCTAGTACTCAGCCCTCTAAAGAAGTAAAATATAGGTTCTTTTGTTTAAGCATATTTAGATACTTAGGGGGAAAAATTATCTATAGCACTGTTCACTATGTCTATAGAATGCAAATGCATTTTGCGTTGTGTTTTAGAAGTGCAGTATTTGTAGCAACCGTAACAACCTTGTCATTTTACCTCATCTTTGTCAGTAGCTGTTACTTGAAGAACTTCCATCCCATTTGGGAAATTTTCTGGAATTGAGGTGTTGTAACTTGATTGCGACAACACTGGATAATTGTCATTCATGTCATCAATAGTGACCAGAACCACTGCATCGGCTGTTTTGAAAGTATTGTCTTGCTGGCTTGCCTAGAAAACAAAGAGTTTATAGCTGTAATTCCATGCCCTGATAACAGTGAGCCATTCTGTCTTAACACAAGGACATGACATGACTGCATATATTCAATGAATGAAGTTTTCCTTTATTTGCATTTTAAATGGCAGGATAGAGTCTTGATACCAACTGCCCTTTAGCATTTACTAGGAGAAGTACTATTAACAACAACCATGATTTAGAATCATAGAATAGAATCATTGAATAGTTAGGGTTGGAAAGGACCTTAAGATCATCCAGTTCCAACCCCCTGCCATTTACATATTATTTTATTAAATCAAGATTCAGTATTAACACACTGAACTCTAAAACCGTCACTACCTGAATGCCCACAAGAAGATATGGACATTCTTCTCTGTCAAGTGCAGTCTTTACTTCCAACACTCCTGTGTCTGCATCGATTATAAAGTTGTTGCTATAAGCTGTGGGTTCCACTGCAAAGCAACAAATTGCAATAGATTAATAAGGATGAACCAGAACAGGAAGTAAGATCTCTTCTTTTTATGACTGTTACTTCTCAGCCACAGCAAAAATGAACAGGCATTCAGGATAAAAGGCTTGTTTTCAAACACTGTGTCCTCGAAACAATTCTTAAATACATTCTCTCACACTTCAAGGGTCTCAAATTAAGCATCTCAGGAGCTTTTAGCAGTTCTGTCAGTAGGAGAAAAAGCTCCTGATGGAGTTCTCTCTCTAGATGGTTCTGAATGGAAATCCTTTGATAAAATGGAAGCCTAAACTGACTTACACTTTTCTTGATGAATTGTTTATTAGAGAGAGGTTAACAACATCTAAACATTGTTAAAGTAGTTGGACACCCTATACCGACTGAAATTAAGTCAGTTTAGCTCATGGAGAAGCAATGTAGTGAACAGGTATACAGTTAAAACATCTGACTGAACACTGCAGTTCCCTATCATTCTCTTCAAATAACTGTGTGAATGTCTACAAGAAAATGAAGGCTCTTACCTAGTTTGATGCTGTAAAGTACTTTTTCATTTATACCTGTGTCTCCATCTTTAGCCAGTATCTTTTCTGGATGAATTGCCAGAGGGCCCACCTAGAAAACATATATGAATTTGATTAACTTGAAAAAACATTACACATAAACATAAAATTGATAATTAATTAAGTCACAATTTTGATTGTAGAAACAAGAAACATGTATTTAATCACTGGGATCCATAAAAAATTGTACCTCAGTCAGACATGCTTTACAGAGGAAAATGATGACCAAAATAACCTGATGGACACACTGTGTTTGCGAAACACCAGGCTATGAGGCAGTAGTCACTGATGGAATTCATGTTAATAACACGGAATATTTCCATTCCCACCCTAATGCAAATAGTAATTTATTTGGAAGATAAAAACATTTTAGAAGATCTAAAAAGATTCCTTTCAGACAATAATAGATGAGCTTCTAGCAAAAGGGACGCAAAAGGAATAACATCAAAAGCATGTGGTTTACAATAAGTTAAAATTAAGATAATGAAAAATAAATAAGGATAATAGAAAAGATAATTATATTTAGTGCATTACTCTAGTAATATTGTACCATGATTAATGTTTTTATCAATGCATACAGAATCTTGAGTTAACCAAATACATTCCACTGAGAAATTTCCACCCTATGCAGGAAATAATTACAATATAATATAAACCACAGTTAACTTTTCAGATTCTTAGTTTGGCTACCTGATTGCAATGAAATATGTAGGAAATACACTATTTGAAACCAAAACCAGGCAGCCAGCTCCAGAACTGACGGGCAGTCAGCTGCCCTTCCAAGTTTGCAGTAAAAGCCTTGTTATAGCACTTGTTTAGTTTTGTAGGGTCTTCTCCCTCTTTTTCCTCCAAACACAAAGGAACCTGTTTCTGTACCAGAAAGTTTTATGTTTCATATAATATGTGGCCTATTAACTTTGTTCTTGGAAGTATACAGCTGATAACCTTACAATTCCTCAGTTGGCACAAAACAAAACAGCCCTCCATCTTATGATGCTCAGTGATGAGGAATCCTCAAAAGAAAAGCGGTGTAGAGAGCAATAACCTGTTTACATTTGCAGCGGTCAGTGGAAAGCTTTTACCTGGTTTTCACTGATGTTTCCATTGTACATTGATTGACTGAAATAGGGGTTCAATGTATCATAATCTTGGACATCAATTACTAGTGATGCAGTATCACTGTTGTTTCCCATTAATTCCTGCATCCCAAGAGAAGGAAGAAAATGAGAAATATTGTAATGAAAGGGCCATTTCTCAGCAGAAAGTACAGCAGAATATAATAATATTATATGTACTATTTATAACATATAATATGTGCTTTGTAGTGTCTAAGCATTATTAACCTGACACCTCTAACCCCAGTATACTTTTCCATTTCTACAAATCCAGTTCTATGAATAACACTACTAAAAGGAAATTGTTCTTAGTTATTAATTTTATATCAGGTAGGGGTTACACAGTACCACATAGAATGTAGTAACAGTGAGTTTGCTGCAGCTGCACTATTTGCTAGATATCACTATAGTTATCGAATTAGATAATACAAAATTACTTATTTTTAATTCTAAAAGGAACTGATGGCAAGTATAGATTCAGATCTCAAAAAAGACACTCAGAAAGACTGCAGGTGGTAAGGTGTGCAAAAATAGGGCAGATCTGCCAGAATTAATTGATAAATATATGTTAGAATAGTAAAGAATAAATATGTACAGGAAGTATAGTCAAAGAAATACAAACAGAAGGAAACTTGGGCTGGTATTTGAATGGGAGACTGAAACAATGGCTCAAATATTAAGGATGTGTTACGTTGTCTGCAGTATAAACCAGGATGCAGACACAACTTTAAGCTTGGAACTCCCCAAGCTGTAAATCAGTAGAAACTGGGATGTTATAACAAAGGAAACATCATTGTAGAACTATTGAGGCTCTCCGTTCTTTTAATTTATATCATACCTTTGCTTGGACTGTTAGATTGAAAAGGTTGACCTTGTTGTAATCCAGTGTTTTTTTCAGCATGACATTTCCATCTCCTTCCCTTATATTAAAGTAATCAGAGTTTGGACCCTATTAAATAAATAAATCACATAATTTACAAGATTAACAATGAATTACATTTAATTTTCCCCCTTACTACCTTTATTATTGGACTATTCTTCATGAAGGACCAGGAATCTCTCAACCACCCCCACTGAAAACGAAAATGCTGATCCTCTTCAGCACGTTCTATTGCCTCTCTAATCAATGCCATTAGACTTTCTATCTGATTTATCTCATTTGATGGCTGATAAGTAAAAGCAGATCAGATGAATGGCATTCAGTTTCCTTTCACCACTATAAAAAGAGCAGAGAAAGCAGGATCAGATGTGAAGATCTCCACTGCAGATATCTAGTGTTAGCTGAAATAATCTTACTTCAAGTGTCTTACATACACACCTCATCAGGACTGGATGTCGACAGCAAATCAAATACAGACTTTAAGAAGAGGGTGATCTGTTTCACTCCTGCTGCTGAATAGGACCAGTGAGTTCTTCAGCTGTAGCTGAACAGTGCCACAAAGCATTTCACACATGCTAAGAAACAAGACAGGGCTCACTGCGTGCTAGGCTGATTCTGTGGTATAGGTTCTCATTTTAAATGGTCTTTCTGATGCTAGCTTTTTGCAGGTTTGTAATCTGTCACATGTGCCTGAAAGAAAGCTTGCTTGGATCACGTTCCAGGCTGCATTTTGTGTGGAATGCGGTGTCCACAGTCTGTGACAAACAGAAGGCACTCACCGAAAGACTGTAAGTGATGGCACTGAACTGAGGTGAAAAATCTTTATCCACAGCTTCCACTTTTATAATTGTGACATCTATTGCAGTTACCTAGAGGAAATAAAGATCAAATGCTCAGTCACCAGCCCCTTTTGGCTGTGCCACCTCCTTAGCATATGCAATTCACTTCCCATTTCCATTTTAGGTTAGATGACAATGTTTCTTATTCACCCCATGCCTTCAGCTGTACATCCAACCCAGCCATTCTTTTCCACAGTCGCAGCAATGTGTACACAAGTCCCAGAAAAGTACATGTTATGATCTAATATCAGTGTGATCACGTTAGAACCTCATATGTTTTGGCCCCAAAAAGTAACTTGAAAGTATCACAAGAAAAACATCAACATTTGCCATAACCCACCTCTGATACTGAAGCACTGTACTGAGATTGGAGAAATTCTGGTGAATTGTCATTTACATCTTCCAAAATTAAGCTTCTCTTGTTCTCTACCTCATTATTCTTCATAATGGAAGCAAAAGATACATTAGAAATGACAGCAGTGAGGCAGCAGCATACTGCTAATATTTCATCATCTAAAATGATTAATCTCTCTAAAATGAGATCTTCAAAGAGACATTCCTTCAGTTCTAAAAACTGCAATGAGAAAGTCAGACTACCACGTGTAACAGTGGAGCGGAAGTTTGTGAAAATATCTTTAAATGAACTTTTTGAGATTTACCTTAGGTTTTCTATGAACAAATCAGCACATTTAAACAAAAAAAACTTCTAAAAGGTACTCTTAACTCCCTGCATCATATCTTTAAATGAAATAGTAACTCAGAAAACAATAATTCACATTAAATTTAGACAAAAAAATACTTTATATAACACGTCTGTCACTTACGGTTCCAATCCGTTGGCAAACAATGGTGTAGAAGAGATGGACGCCCTAAAAATCAACAAAAAGGCAAATAAATAATACAATCTATGACCTGTTAATGTGATTGTCAAAGAATGCTCATGTCATAATACAGAACAAAGAATGTTCATGTTCATAATACAGAACAACTTCTGGTAGCTGGATCCTCGGGTGTGTTGTCCCGAAACACACTGCTTATGATGTAGAATCATAGAATCATCAAATAGTCAGGGTTGGAAAGGACCTTAAGATCACCAGGTTCCAACCTCCCCTGCCATGGGCAGGGGCACCTCACACTAAATCATGTCAGCCAAGGCTCTGTCCAACCTGGCCTTGAATATATAGCAAAGTCTTTTCAGATTATTAATTATAAAGTTTATTTGGCTACCATTCATCTACTGCTGCTATCCACCCACCCAGATCCCACCACCCCTGTACCTGACTGTTGTCCCTGGTGGAGAATTGCCAGAGAATACGAGAATATGTATAAGCAGCGTAAAAGTGTTTTAACCCATGTGGAAAATGTCCAAATGAGAATGTAGAAGCTGTAAGTATGTTTCTATCAGCTGGAAGTCTTGGTTGTAACAGTGATATTTAAAATACCTATGGGTCAATTCTGTTGAATATGGTGCTACTCTGAAATAGTACTTGTATAACAGCCTCCAGTTACTCTGAAGAATTACACCATTTTCACATTCCAAAGCAACTTTACCCAGGAAAACATTAATATTGCTTATTCTTGGTACTCCTATAGAGCAAGAATGGCCTAGGAAGCAAGACCTCTCCTTTTGTGCATCAACCAGTAGAAGCCAATGGTTCTATTCAGGTGTGAAGTTAAGCACTTGAATAAATATTCACCTGATTAAAGCTTGTCTTCTACCAAATTACAGCTAACCAGTCTCACCTGGGTGAAACAATTCATCTTACTGAGGGATGTGTTTTAAGGAACGTGACACCTATCATAACTGTGGATTTACAGCTTTCATTAAAGTGACAAGACATGATTAGGAAAGAACCTGTCTGACTGTCAGGTATCAGGTAAGTTTACAGGTATAGGAAACTGAAGACATTTAACAGGCAGTACTGAGAGGTAGATACTGAAGCCTGCACTGCTATTTCTGGTGAGAGAATGAGCAATTACAACTAATGTCTTAGTGCCACCTTTTTTCCACCTGTCAAGAGAACCTTTATATCCAGGTTTTACATGCAGTGAGAATAATACCTCAATAGTATCAACATCCAGTGGCTTACGAGTCCTCACTGTTGCATTATTAGATCCAGAATTATATACTAGCTCCACATATTGTAAGTGTTCAGAGAACAGATACTCTTTTAATTTCAAATTTACTGTTGTCAGGAAACAATGACACTCAGCCATGGGGATGATAGAAGAGGGACATTAATTGAAGGCTATGTAGTGCCTTCCTCTTATGGATAAAACTTCTAAAAAGGTACAAATCCAAAGGGAAAGACTAAATACTTCCTAAAAGGATTTCTAAGGGCACCAGAATCATCTGAGGTTT
>JAOEHX010024369.1:0-26298 GCA_025448015.1 Bolborhynchus lineola | reverse complement strand
TCCTGCCAGCTGGCTGCTCGCTGGAGAACCTCACACACAAGATTTTTTCTGGCCTGGTCCTGTACACCGTTGTGAGCTTTTTAACACCTCAGGCTTCTAATGATTTTTTCAAGGAGGGACATATTCCCCCATTCCTCCACTTCATGCTTCCTGGGGCTGTCAGTACAGTATGCAGCGTGGCAGGATCCAGGGTCTCAGGGGGTCTGATCTCCTCATGTAGCACATCACACAAAGCTCTACCTGGGATGGGCTCTCCTTTCACATGAACTTGGTAGAAGAGTTAAGTAAGAATAAATCATGTAGGGGTTTCTTTTGAAAAACATGATACTGAGTGGTGGTTCTCTTTATTCTCAAAAGCTTTTCTCTACCAAATGGTTGATGCAGCATTTAACAGAAAAGTAGCATGTCATTTTCTAACAAGAAAATACTATAAATATATGCAAAGGATGTTGAAAATGGATGCTGTCATTTCAGAGCCATCTAGGCTCCAGTGTAACATGACAATATTGAGCAACCACTGCATACACAATCGACCTGTTAATAAGCTGTCATGCAGCATTGCTACACATGCTGGCAGGCCCCATCACTAGCCTGCATTGAAAAAGGTTTACAAATGCAAACCAGAGAATTCTGGTTTTGAGATGTGTCATAGTTCCACTTAGTACCTAAAAAATGGACTTTCCATCCTTTTCTGAGATGTGTGAGGAGGAGGATACATATCGGCACTACAGCCTTGGCAGCCCCTCTCTGGAACAATTAAGTGAGAGAACAAGACAGAAAATCAAAACTGTTGGAGATTAATGAGCCAAGGCATGTACTTCAAGAGAAAATGTTTGCAGTTTTTTTTTAGCATGTCATGAATCCTCATGTAAGATAGCTATACAGGGAATGAGTGGCAGAAAGACATTCATTCTTCACTATCCCCACTATCACATCAAAAGGTAACGCAGCCAGGTAGTGTGTGAAAAACACTGCGTGTTTTTGAACTCGATGTTAGAGTTAGGAGGATAGTTTGGCTTATTCACTCCTTTTCATCTTAGATTTCTTCTCGGGGGGTGTTGTAAAAAGTTTGCTATGATTTCTGTCTGCTGCATTTGGACTGTGATGCTGACTTTTCCAGCCAGTAGAGACAGCTGCATGCATTGTGTCTCTCTCTGCTCCTTTTGCATGTGGCAGAGCGTCTGTACGGGAGAGCTGCACGTCCAGCTGCGCTGGCAGGTGACAGTCAGGACTTGTTGCACTGGTTTGGTACGAAACATAGCGCGCACGGATGTTTTTTAACCAGTTGCTCTTTGAGCCTTGCAGCACTGATCCTCCCCGGGAGAGCCTTGCAATGCTGAAAACAGACAGACGATGGCACTGCAGCACCGCCTGTCCTCTTTCTGCTGCCACTGACACGAATCTGCGGAGCTGCCTCATTCCCAGAGCTCTGACCTCTTAACTGGCAGCTTCACCTTACTAACGGCCGTTTTGCCCCAGTTCTGTCTAGAAACAGCATGGACCTAAATCTCTCATCTCTACCTTTGATATTGGACGCCTTGTTATGTACATACAGGTTTCACATTCCCTTCACTGCACCAGGTTGTGCAAGGTAAATGCTTGGAGTCTCCCCCCAGAAGACAGACTTTCCTCTCCCTTGATTTCTGCATCTTTCCCAGTGTTGTTCATCTGTCTTCAGCAGGAACTGTTGTATACGACAGGGGTGATGTTTTACCGTCACTTTGTACAACAGTTAGTATTTCTCCTGACACCGCTGAAGACCGCGTTTTCTTTTTACACAGCTACATCACTTTGGCAGCATATAATCATCCCATAATCACCTCATGCACAGGTTTTTCTCTGCTACATTCAGTTCTAGCAGAGGAGTTCTCCATTTATAGAAAAAGGTTTTGTCATCAGTTCCTCATTGCAAGATCCTGAATGTTGTACTACTGAATTTCATCTTATTTTCATTAATACTCCAGTCCTCAAGCTCACTCAGTTGGCTGCATCCCCAATTCTTTTCTCTATGGGTGATACCTCCTACCTTTGTATCATCAACAGATGCCATTAATAATGCTCTTAATATTTATTTCAGATCATTAACGCAAACATTAATCGTTACCACCTCTGATGATCTCCATTAACAACTGTTGTCTGACATGGTATTTCCTACCTTAGCATGAGCCATTGCCACATGTCCCTAACCAAATCCTTATCAGTTATACAGTTCCCTATTGTTACAGTCTCTTGTGGCTTGCTCCCAAATGAATTCTGAACAGAGGTGACCTGTTACCCCACTTTTGATTAGGGCAGTGTCAGGCAAATTGAGCAGGACTCGGCAAATCCAGTCTCCACATTAGCGTATCCATTACTTTCAAATCCCAGGAGGAACATTCACAGGAGAGCCCTGGGCTGGATTGTCCAGGATGAAATTGCTCTCAGAGTAAAGCTGCCCACATATTGTCCCTGGCTAGGCAGTGGAAAAGGATGAGCCCCACTGGTGCCTGTAATAGAGGAGAGTGCACTTGCACTCAGATATCCAAGGCTGGACCTCAATCACACCATTAGACTTTTCTGATTTAGGTGGCCTCCCTAAGAGGGTAGCTGGAAAATTAGCAGCATCCCTCCCCTGCTATGGTGAGCATGCAGCTTCTCAGCTGCAGGACTGCCTCACACCTCTCCGTGCTGGGAACTTTGGCTGTTAGGAATGGCCAGCCCCACTCCATGAAACCATTTTACTCTCTGTGCAGTTCTACTGTTAGCACTGTTGACCTCCACATAGCACAGGTCAGAGCCCTAACAGACTTTGCCTCCCGGGAAGTGATAGTGGGGCAGCCAGCCTTCCCAACCAGCTCCCTCCTGCTCTCCAGGGAGGCGGGAAATGTAGAAACCAGTAACTAAGGTGCTGGGCCCTGTTCTGCCCTCACTGGCAGGGAAATCTCTTTGCTCCTATACAACAGCTGGCTGATAGACAGAGCTTCAGGTGTGCTATGCATTAGTGACAGCATTCAAGTCCTGCTTTGGTCCAGCTGAGATCTGGACCATGATGCACACACATACTGGCATGTTGCAGGCATACAAAGAAGGAGTTGGATTAAATTTTAAACCATTGATGGAATTTTAAACCAGTGTGCTTCAATCAAAGTGGTGGGTTCTGCTTTGAGGTTTTCCAGTCAGTAGGGAGCACACTTCCTTTATTTTTCAGCAGCTCTGCTGGTCATACCCAATAAAACCCTCTGCATTTCAGAAGAGGCTATAAATGAAGTGCTTGTGATGTGGCTGTGCCAGCTAGACAGGGAGCTCACTATGTGAAAATATAGTTGCATTTCTGGTGGGGGCTGGCTTGCATGGATTTGTGGCAAACCCTTTACCATGGCCCAGGGGCATGATTCTGATCCCCATGCTCTGGGACTGCTGTTTAATTAAGTAAAGTATTGCACAGCTTAAAATCCTTATAGGATTTAATTTTTAGAATATGTAGAAATTTCTAGCCTAATGTACTTATGATTCAAATATATGCAGTTAATTGATGTTTCCTGTGGCTTCCAGATGGTCTGAAAGGAACATTTTATATTGCCTGATTACTAGCACAAGAAAGAGATTTTAGGAAGGAAATCGAGCACTTCAACCTGAGACAAGTATTTGTAATAAAGCAGACAGGGAGGTCATGGAGAAAAGGAAAGGACCGTCTGGGTGTTGTACTCTGCCATAAGGATGTCATTCCTGCCCTGGTTCCCTTCTTGAATGATTTTTAGTATGGGGAAAGACAGAGCCAGTTATAACCTTTTTTTTTTTTTTTTTTTTACCTGATAGGAGAGGAAAACAGCTGCTCCAATGATTAAACTGCCTACATGGAAATTACGGACAACTTAGGCATCTGTTTCTCCATAAAGGAAAGAAACTTGATGGGTGTGGGATTGATCCTGTGGTTGCCTCCTATGAAGACAGCAAGGGTCTGGTCAATGCAACTTGAATGCCGTAGGGTCAGGAGGGAATGCAGAACCTGCTCAGGAGCATCTCTGGGGCCCCAAAGTTTTGCCCTTTGGGCTGATACAGGTAGTAGTTTGGTAAGGTTACCTTAGGAGACAGATTTTTCTACACAGTGAGTGTCTCCATGGTGCTGTGCTATATTTTCAGGACACTGGAGTGAGTACTGGTAGGTGGTTGTATGTGAGTTGAGTGATCTCTCAGCCATCAATGTATTTCCCAGCCATCAATGCCTCTGGGGTTGCCTCAGTATTTTGTTTTGTTTTTTTGTTTTGGATAAGGTAGCATTGCTTTCCAGTTCTTGATTTATCTCTTCCTGTTGTATGCTGCAGGCAGCAGATTAGATCTGTGTCACTTAAGCAGAAGCCACTGTGAGGACAGAAGTCTTGAGGTAAGCAAAGTTTTTCTTTACTTTTCACTTCAAAGCCTGAAATTATCAGTGACACAAAACGCCCCCAATGGACAAGTACTACCACCAGCTTGTCCCATTTACCTCCAGCCTACAGTACTTTCCTCATATTGTCGTCTTTTTCCCTCCTCCTTCCAGCCAGCCTGGAAGGTCATGGGTGGACTCCATAACCTAAACCAAAGTGATGAAGCACCAGTGACTTTTTCCCCTTCTTGGGAAGCTCAGTTGACTTCTTACAGACAGCACACATCATGAGAACAGATCCAGTCAAGCTGATGTGTGTGACTCTCACAGGCCTTGCCTTGCATGTTTGGCTGTAGTAACCTGTTTTTCTCCAACCTCTGATAACCTTGCCCAGATTAGCTTTGTGAAAGGTGCGACATTGGAAAGACCTTCCAGATTAATTCTATGCTTTGCTCTACTTTTCCTCAAACTTGTTCCTTTCTGTTTCTCTTTCCCTTCCATCACTGGCAATTTCTACCCACTCAAATCTCTTCAGACTTATTTTAGGGTCAGCTGTAAAGTACAATTTACTGGAAAGGCTCTTGTCACCGTGTTCAGAAAAGAACTGAGAATCTAACACTGGAGTTAGTGCCAACAAGGTCAAAATCGATCTTGAAAATCCTTCTTGCTTGTTGCTTGTCTCTGGAAGTACCTGTTCTCCAATGACACGATTGTGTTTTGTCATAAACACTTTGAAGGTACCTAAACCTCGTTCTTGCGGTATACTCAGAGGCACTGTCTACCCCTTATCCTGGCCTTATGTTTTTGAACTGAGGTGGTATCAATTACCCCCCAACTAGTGCACCAACAATGAGCAAGGAATCACAACAGGCCTGACTCTTTTAGCAGTGAAATGACTGACACTAGCTCTGAGTGAACACAGCATGTTTGGCATAAGCTCTATCTGTCAGAAAAGGGATACAGTCAACACAGTTTGAAATCACTCCTAAAGACACAGCAAAGTGAAAAATTTAAATATTCACAGAAAACTATTTGAAGATTCATTCACATGAATGAATTTTCTAGATATACTCCATGTTTACTGTGAGGGTGGTGAGGCACTGGAATGGGTTGCCCAGGGAAGTTGTGAATGCTCCATGCCTGGCAGTGTTCAAGGCTGAGATGGGCAGAGCCTTGGGTTATGTGGTTTAGTGTGAGGTGTCCCTGCCAGGGGAGTTGGAACTAGATGATCTTAATGCCCTTTCCAACCCTAACTGTTCCATGATTCTATGATTCTATGCCCTAGGAGTACTTGTTCACATAGTTGAAAAACAGAACCACATAACCTACCTTCCCTGTTAAGCAATTCAGTTTAAAGCTTGAGCCTGGGGTATTAGGTAGTCTCACTGTACACACACTTTTAAAAAGGTAAAATCATGTTCAGGAAACAGGGTCATGAAGTATAATTCAAGCAACAAACCCCAGGAAATGTCTGTTAGATCACAGGTCCCCTTAGATAGAAAGAGCCCTAGTTCTTTCCCCAACTAATGGTTTGCTGGAAGTGAATCACACAGCTTCTATACTCATCTGCACCCTGGGTCACCCAGTGGGGATTCCTTCACTGCAGTCATTCAAGGCAAGATGCTATAATAAACCTTACTATTAATACTTCCTACTCCGCTGCAACTTTGACTGCAAGCATTTTGCAGAGTACAAGAAAACCATTTACCTAGAGTAGGGTGAAAAAAGTTCGGACAAGACAGTTTGCTTTGCTCTTGTATGTCTTTGCTTGCTATCAAACCATGTTAAAGGGTTTAGTGGGGTTTTTCGATACTACAGCCTAATAAGGGCCTTTGGGAAAAACATAAAAATGCACTCATTACCTGGAGTATTTTTGTAGGGCTTTAAACAGGAAAAAGCATAACGTCTATAAATCTTGCAAGCATGGTGATGCGCACAGGGGCAGGAGAAGTTAGCGTCTAAATGCAGGTGTATTTTTGCTGTGTTACCCTTCAGGGCTCTGGCTGTCTCCTGATATTTCAATTACTTTTGTCACTAGGGACAGAGTAGAATGGGGATGAGAGGTGTATCAGGTCAGTGCAAAGGTTTGCTGTCTCTTCAGATCAGTTATTAAACCAGACCTTTGGCAGCAGCCCATTTATCCAGCTTTTGCTCTCATTTTTAACTGGAGACCTACTGGGAACCAGGGTGAAGACCCCTACCTTGTAATGTGCAGCAACTCATATATGCCCTTTTACTCCTGTCTGGCTGAGTGGGAGTTACAAAACAGGTCTCCATTAAGATGTTTCTAATTGAACTGGTCTGTCAGAGGAAGGCAACTTCTTTGCCGAAGCCTTTGGCCTCAGTCTCATTTGCTCTTTGCCCTCAATTCGGGCAGTCCCCTGTTTGGGCAGAGGCAGATGCAGGGGTCAACAGCTGCTTACACAGCCCCCTGTCCTGCTGCCCTGCAGCTCCTGGTCCTCGGTAGCTCCTGATACAGGCAGCATCCTCCAACTCACTGTTCCGGAGAGGGTCCTGCCTGGCAGAGCAGCTATGGAGGAAGAGAGGGGGTATCTTTTTCTCCACTAGTGTTAGCATGCTGGGCAAGATGATGTGACTGTCCAGCCAGGCACAACTGGAGTTGGGCCATGTGCTTTGCCCCAGCATTACTGAATTTTTTTCATTGAGACTCTGAGGAAATTTGTCTTAGAGTGCTTTCTCTTTGTTTGTACACAGATGCCTCTTAAGCCAATGTAAATCTGGAGCCAGTGCATTAACTTCAAAGGAACAACAGGCAGTATTGAGACAGTAGGTTTGTCTAAGAGCAGAATGAAGTCCCTGGAGCCCACATGAATTTGGGGATGAGTGAGGTTCCTGAACATTTAAGAGCCGTATCACAAGGGCTGGGCCAGGTTATCTGTCCTTTCCATCCACCTCCAGAGGAAATAGGGAACAGCTTGATCCTTTAGGGCTGACAACCCTCCTCAGCATGAGGCTGACCACAGAAAGCAAGAAGGTAAAGCCAGCTATTATGGCAGTCCTCAAAATAGAGTCTGAGAGGAGGACACGCAATCAAAAGCTGCTGAGCCCTGCCTGTGCTGCGCCCAGAGGGCTGCAGCCAGTTGCTGTAGCCCAGAATAGAGCAGACACACTGTGGCTGCTACAGGGCTGCTTCAGAAAGGCAGGAAAAAAGCACTTCTTGCTGCCATCCCCCAGCCTTTGCACATGGAAAAGGGGGCATGCTGGGGATCCAGCACTGTGTTTATGCATTGGGTGGTAAGGATTACAAAGCTCTGAGAGTCCAGCAGATACTAAACCAGCCAAAGGTTCTGAAACTGGAGATACAAGGTCCCCTCTGGAAGAAATCATTCTTGTAAAGAAGCATCAATTTTGAAAAGTACCAGCTGCCTTGCCAGCTAGTCCATTGTGCCTTCTGCAGCTGCTGAACCCAGGACATCCCATTACTAAGCATCATCAATAGCATGTGTTTCTTCAGAAGTATATGCTAATCGGAGCTTTTAAGTCATCAGCAGCTCAGTTTTATTATAGCTAGACACAGTTGGCACCAATCTCACTGACTGGCTCTGCAAACAGTCCCAGCCATGGTGACCCTACAGATCATGGAGTAAAACATGGCTGCAGCTAAAAGCTTTTTGATGGGTTTAGGTTTTTCTCTCATTGAAGTTTAAATTAGTTAGGGCTGAGGTGACATCATTTTATTTAATCCTAGTTATAAATCTCTAAAGTTTTCTCTAGTTGAAGCCAGATTCTGATGCTGTTGCTTCTGTTGAATCAGCCTGGAGTCAGATGGGCAACACAGGGAGTAAAGAGTGACACAGCTTGAATCTGGCCTGTATATTATGGATTCCTTGTGGACTGAAAGTCTCATATCATTCATCTGTGAAGTGCTGTGGTGTTATATAAACAATACATAAATATAATTTTTAATCTTCCTTTAATTTTTATTGTCTTACAGATTGGAAAAAGCAGTATTTCCCTGTGTTGTAAGAGCAATAATGTCACAGTCTTTCTAGGAGTTATGCAGACAACTTTATGCACCTGATTTAGCGAATTACCAATGAGAAAGCAGGTTGCGAGTACAGCGTTTGCTTCCCACTGGCTTCTTACATGCTGTGCCTATCAAAAGAGAACAGCAAACATGTGTAGAGAAATGAAAAAAAGCCTCTTTGATTGTGTGGACTTTCTAATAAGTGGCACTTTGCATTTTGTAGATCAAGGTCTAGAAATAACACTGGCAGTAATTATGCACATGTGCCATGTCACCTTGATGCACTGGTATGGAATTGAAGGGAAGAACAAATTTACATAACTAATCACTGACAAACAAGATAAAGTGATTGCTATTAGCAAGTTAACTTTTCTCTACAATTACCACCCTGTGTTATCTGAGATACTCCACTTACTATCCCTGTGAAGAACAAGGAGGGCCTTCTGTGCTTCAGATATCACCACACTGCCTTTCTCATGGTAAATCATTGAATATCCTGTTAATTTACTTTTCATCCTTGGCTGTGAAACTTGGAATCATCCCATGAGAAGAATCAGAGAGACCATGCCTCTCTTCCTCTGGCATACACGTGGATAGAGATTACACACAAATATAAATCGCAAAATTTGGTAGATGGTCTTAAAAACTGGGCTTATTCAGAACACAACACATGGGGGACCCAAAACAATAAATGATCACAAGTTTTACACTGGTTTTGGAATTGGATTATTTATTTCTGTTTAGGTTTCTAGGGGACACATTTCCATGCTTTCCTTTGCAGCTACTAAGCCTGGAAATGCTCTGTCTTTAGCTCTGAGATTTTCCAGTCAGTAACTGGGATCCGAGCTGTTGATGTGTTGGCATTAAGTACTGTGAATCTTATCTTTAAACCAGGCATTTCTTGCAGGGTGTGCTTCTCTTTGTCAGCTGGATGGTTCTTTTCTCTTGCAAACACACTTCTTGTGGAGAAGAAAGTGGCACAAATTGGTATGTCTGGAAGTGCATGGGTGCAACTCCTTAGATCATGGATGGGATTGTTGAACTCATGCTGGTTTTGTGTCAATAATGACCATCCTGTCCCCCTCTGGGTGCTGCTTTCTGTGCCTGACTTTTTACATTTACACTGTGAATGGTAACGGATTCTGCCTGCCAACCAGCTTCTTCACCTAAAAGCATCCTCTTTGCCTATTCCTGTGGTTTTCCTCCTTGATCATATCAAAATGATGTGGCTATTCAAGAGGCCAAAAGCTCATAAAAGTTTAGTCTCAGGTGAGTGTTACCCTATTCTCCAGAGTGAGAAAATAGTGCGAGATGCTGCCCAAGACCTCTATTGCATGGCAAGTGCTGGAGAGACACATCTAGCTAAAGGGCTTTCCTGGTTTGCACCCTGTGTCTGGGAAATTTTACTCTGCAATGTCTGTCTCACATAAGGGCCACAGCAGAAGTGGCTGTAAAGATACGCAGCAGAAGCAACTTCGTGGACTTTTTCTCAGCCTTTTTTATTCATGTATCTCTTTTTTATTTATATGATTTTATTCATAGCTCTGCTTAGAGAAATGGGACTTTCAAACCCATTCTTCAAAAATAAAGATAAATATTAATTAATCAAAAATATTTCATTAACTACACCAGCATTTTTCTCTCTTCTATCTGGAACAGTCTTTAAAGACAGGGAAGGCAACTGTGCACAATTAGCACAGCTTATGCCAGATAATTAAAAAACAAAAATAGAATCGGAGAATACATTGTGGAGCTGAAGAAAATGTCCTCCTTGCCACATAAAACCACAGAGAGAAACCAGAGGATAAATCTAGGGAGACACAACCACTGAGGCAAAGTAACATTTGGGCCTGAAGATTGTGTTAGCAAAATGTGTTCATCAGGGTAGCCTGGTTCATGTCACCTTCACATCTGTTCAGAGGTTCATTCTTCCCTGAGCCCATCATGACGGCAAAGCTCTTCTTTGTCTGGAAACTGCAGAAGAGTACCAGGGTAAAAGGGGTTACGATATGGAGAGCCAGGAAGTCTGGGCAATGACTGCAAGCATTCACATGCTTGAGGTGGCCTTTTGAGCTGCATGAAGTGCAGCTGTCCTGCCCAGGGACCTTGCTGTGCTTCTGAGTTGGAAAGAGGACTCCAAAAAACCATCAAGACTGTAAGGAAAGGCCTCACCACAGAAATGCATGACCCCACAGGCTTTGAGGCTTTACTACACTGGTGTGCAGAAGATCAGGAAGTGTGTTCTGTCTAGCATGCAGAAATGTTGTCCTGACCCTATACCAGGTGACTGAACTGGAAGCAAGGAGGATCCAGCAGCTCATGTCCACATGGTGACAACAAAGAAAGCAGTAGGTGCTGGCCAGGCTGAAGCATGGTATCTCAGAAGAGAAGCAGAGTGAACAAGTTGTCTCATCTAGGCAGGGAATTTCCTTGAGGAAGAAGGGGGAAGTTTTATCCAGTAATTTTTAGGACTTCAGGATCAGTTTGCGTAGCATGATCACTTGCAAGCATTAACGTAACTGAGGAGTTTCTGAGGGTTATACCTTTACTGAACTGGAGACAAAGGCTGCAAGAGCCAGCAAAAGGGAAGAAGTCTCCTCTGGACAGCTGTAGTTCCTTTTTCTGCTGATTTTAGAGATGGGATAGCTAAGGAAAGTTAAGGGAAAATCATTAACTTTCGATGGGTTTTGATGATAATTCCTGTGATGAAAAGCTGTATTTGTCCATAGTAAGAAGGGGATGAACTGAGTTGGTATCAAGTTTATGTCAGGAGACATTTTGTCTTTGTTACACAGGGAAGAAAAGAAATGGGGTCTATATGGAGGGCATGTATCAATGGTTGTTTCAGTGATTCACAACCTCACACCTGGCTTCTTGAATAAGCCATTTCATAAAGCAGTAAAGAAGGCAGCGAACAGACAACAGAACAGAAAGTCAGTGTGACATCTGTCTTGCATGTATGCTTATGTTTCTCTTTCTGATCTGAGAGTTTTTAGGCACAAAATGACTAAATTTCAACAAGTTCAAATCATGCCTCAGATCAATCCTATACAGCAAGTTGTTTACCCACTATATTACAGGCAAGTAATTTCAATATTGACAGATTGGCTAAAGCCCAAATTTGATACGCTGCTATTAGCATATTTTTACTGTTTCTGTGTCACAAAGGAACCAAAATGTTCCCTGGCAGTCAAGGCTAATAAGCATGCAAATCATGATCTGTGCTTATAGGCACGCTCTTTTTTGGTACATGACTCAGTGTGCCAATTTGGCTCTCCCCATTCTGATCAGAGATAAACAGAGCTGCAGGGATTTGGGTGACAGATAATTTCTCCTGAAAACCATTTGAGTTTTGAAGACACGCAGAACAGTGTTTAATCCCCCTGACTCTTCACAGTGGATTTGCTGTAAGAGAAGCTACTGACCGAAGGAATAGTACACACGTCTCTATGCGAGAACATGTAAACCCATGAGGCTTTCTACTTCTTAAGGTCACTCATACAGTTGCATATTCAAAAGCCAAGAAATAGCTTTGTATATAATAATTTTAGGGCCTGGAAGGATATCTAAAGTGGGAAGGGATCAGTATGAATCAAGAGTATGTGAAATAAGATCTTAGCACATTCAGTGATCATGGGTAGCATGCATATTTTTAATGCTAATATATTCCATTTCTATGCACTGTCAGTATGATGGGTCACATTCCTTTAGTAACTCACACCTCTTGACTATCCCCTTCAGACTGCTCTTCCTTGTATTGCTGAGCTCTTCAGAACAGAACTGTGTGACCGGAGCATCACTTTGTCACTGGGATATGATACCACCTTTCGTGTTCCTTCAATGCTGCTTTTAACTGTGAGACTGCTATTCCACTCTTTCAAAAGAGCACTTTGAGAGTGGACATCTAAAAACCAGCAAAGGCATTTAGACATTCAGCAGTGGAGGTCACTGTAGTGTATAAACAGACAAAATTATACTGAAGGATACTGAAGAAGATCAAAAGGAAAACTTGAGTCTCCTTTCCTGTTGCAAGGTATTTCTTTATCTTAGCCTCAACCAGTACATTATGTCTCACTAGCCCTTTGTTATCTGCACTGGACTGCTCTCTACCTGCAGTAATAGCTGCTGTTTAAGCCCCACAGTATAAAAGAGTATAACTCTTTTATCTCACCTAACACTGCTTTGAGAGCACCAGCAAAAGGGCTGCTAAGTGTCATCCCCGTTGAATGTAAACAGGAATCTCTCCTGTGTTTAAATATCAATGTGTTTGATCTGGAGTCAGACCATGTAATGGTTTATTGGGAGCCTCTTAGTGTGTTCTGTTGCTGATAATTCCTTTTATAATTCTTGTTATTGTCTTCTCACTAGGAGAGCTTAAATATGCAGCTTGCTTTCTGTTGCAGTTTTGCCTAGAGGAATAAAAATGAGCTTACTTTGTTCTTTTTTTCCTGGCCTTCTTGGGTTAGATGAAAACCTTCCTCGCCACCTTTGGAAACTCACTGGAGAAACATATCCTGCAGAGCAACCAGGATTGTAATATATGAAGAAAATAAAAAATAACCATTGTACAGGTTGCTTGCACCCTGGGGGAATGCCAGCTCAAATAATGCATCTTTAAAAGCCTGATACACATTTCTAGCTGCAAGGGTCTTGCTGAACATCTGGCAATGCCATATACTGTATCAGGACTATGTGGGACCTTACTGCCTAGTGTGATTTGTTCAGTTGGTGAAGGTCTAATCTTGGATTTAGAAGTCCTGATCTCATTTTTTCTGCTGTGTGACAGATGTACTGGGGCTAATCATTTAATTGTGGTTTCCATTTCTCTTGTCTAAAAGGGGTGCATTTTGTACTTGCTGTGAGAATATGTAAAGAAATTAAAGCACTTAGATATGACTTAAGGCATAAAAAGGTACTTAATGCTGGAAAATGTTTGAAGGAAAACAAAACCCAACCCAAGAGAAATGAGAAAGTAAAGTTCTTAGAAAAGATATAGAAGAGGTCATCAAGATCAAAACAATGAAGAAAAAAATTAGGAGCTTTTGGAAAAAGAAAACATGCAAAACAATGCCCATTACTGCAGGGGAAAAAAAAAAAAAAAAGGTAGGAATCTGTGTAATTGTGGCTTAATATTCAAATTTATCCCATGTCTCTTATGTTCATGGATTGCCTGTCCAGTTGTAATACTAATAAATGGCCTTATAAAGGAGTTTTTCTGTTCATCATGCTTTTAACAAAAGTACACAGAAAAACGTACAGCAGATTACATGGATGTGCCCCAAAACAGAGTGAACACGTCTTGGCTAGTCTCAGGATGTTGACCTGACAGAAGGTGCACAGTGGCATGGAGCCCAAAAGTATCCTTGACTACATGTCAGCCTCTTTCAGAACAGTCCTAAACCAGGAGCCCTTCAAGCTGTCCTGGGTTTAGCTGTAGCAGTTCTTTTTCTCCTTCCCAGTAACTGGTGCAGTGCTGTGATTTGGATTCAGCCTGAGAACCACACTGATAACACACTGTTGTTTTTAGTTCTTGCTAAGTAATGCTTACCCTGATCAAGGACTTCTCAGTCTCATGCTCTGCCAGTGAGGAGGGGCACGGGAAGCCAGGAGGAAGCAGAGACAGGACATCTGCCCAAACTACCCAAAGGGGTATTCTATACCACAGCACATCGTGCCCAGTATATAAACTGGGGGGAGTTACCCAAAAGGCCCAGACCACTGCTCAGGTCAGACTGAGTATTGGTCAGTGGGTGGTGAGCAATTGTATTGTGGTGTCACTGCTTTTTATTGTTGTTTTTTTCCCTCCAGAGGCCCGCCACAGCCAACCTCCACTTCCTGCCCGCTCCTTTGCCCCCTGTCAGGGCCAATGAGCTGTTGCAGCTGTTACTGTTACAACTGAACCCAGGTCAATATTCATCCCACTTTCCACCCAGCCACCCTGTAAGTATGGCTGACCACATCTGCCCAGGCACAGTCTGAGCTCTCCAGACACAGTCCTCTCCTTCACTCATGCACAGATTCTAGTTTTAGGGCCATGTTACCAGGCAGTAGAGACATATTCTTTGGCTCTAAATCCTGTAGAAATACATCCAGTGGGCTTCAGTAGGCTATGGGTCAGAATGCTAATCCCTTCCATGGCAGGTTGCATCGCAAGCAGCAAAGAAAAGTACATCTACATCTCTATTTTATTACATTTTGACTTGCAGACATGATGGGCAGTGTAGAATCTGCACTCCTGGAAGGAAGAAGAAAGAAGGGTTTAGACATCTATGCTTAGATTTAAAAATGGAGACAACACACTTCCTGAAGACTTCTAACTTGCAACACATGCACCACTCATGAGACTATTGGTTTTCCAAGTGATAAGTTAAACCCTGAGGTAAGGCTTCTGATGAGAAATTGTATTCAATATATTGGGTAGCACATGTTGTTGGGGTTTTTTGTTTCTTTGCTCTGTTACTTGTTATTTATTTTATTGCACATATTTCACAGTCCTTTTCAACCCTTGGTAAGGGAAAGGTTCTCTTGTTCCCTTAAACTCAATCTTTGTGAGGGTCATCATTCTCTCCACCATCATTTTGAGCTCTTTGTAATATGGAGAACAATCATAGGGATGCTCTGCACTCTTCACCTGCAGCAGACTGACATCCTCAGCACTATAAGCATTTTCTTCAGCCATTTTAACAACTAGGAAAAACTGGTAACTAAGCTATCATTACAACGCAACTTTCATGCTAGCTTTCATCATGGTAGCTGTTTAGTTGTGAGGAAAGGAGTAGCTACATTAAATAAGGAGTCTTTTGCTCCAAAGAAAAAGGTTAGGTTTTCACAGTTTGCCTGTAGCAGTAGCTAAGAGTGTTCCCCATCCAAGTCCTCTGTCTGATTGGGCACCTGCTCTAAAGGAACCATGTGATGAGAAGCAATAAGTAACAGAACTGAGATATCTTACATAATGACCTCCTAAGTTTACATACAGAAAATGCCTAATAGTAGCAGTATATGGTCCCCTATTGCTCCTCACAGTTACAGCCATTGCTGGTTGAACAGCACAGGGTAAAGACCAGAATTATAGTTCTGAATGGAAAATATAGTTCTGCTCTGTACTTATGAAGCATCTCCCAGCTGGTGTTCTCCAAGCAACTCCAAAGCACACATGGATTCAAGACTGAAAATTCTCTTGGTGCAGTTAAGTGTAATTACTCTGCCACTGTCTTTTCCTCTTTCTTCTTCAACTAGAGGATCAAAGGAGACAAATTAATCACCAAGTTCTGCAATCTTCATTTAAGTTGAACAGCTCTATTATCTCTGAATAGTCATCAGGATTTCTCCTGGCTGAACACTGTAATGCTTAATTTGGGAAAGAGGAACAGATGCAGGTGTGAAATGATTTGTACCAACACAGGAACAAACCCTACTGGCCCACAATTTTCTAGTCTGACATTTTTGTTAGAGTAGGTGAGCCATCCAATGGAATTCTTCTGCTGGGCTTTGGAAGTAGTATGCTTAGCAGTGCTTTATATTGTCTTTCAAAAATCCACCATTTTAACCCAATCCAGAGCCAATTTTGGTTTGTTTGGGGTTTTTTTTGGTAGGTTGTTATCTGTATTCTAAACTCATGATGATGAGAAGAAGTTTGTGAGTATGGCTTAAAGAAAGGAAAAAATTGTACTGTTGAATTTTCTGTGGTTTATCACCATTTCCAAAGCAGGAGCTTTCTTTCTCCCAATGACATCTCCACCTTCCTGATCTGTATTGAAAGTGGTGCGAAAGCAAGCTAGGCTTTTGCCAGTGGTTTCATTTGCTAAGTGGATAACACTGACACAATTGATGGTTTGGGTGGTTTTGAGGGATTTTGCCCTTCTCACATCTGTAAGACCTTATTAATATTTTCTCCACAAATGTCTAACCCACAGGTAACATTTTTCTAGTGTGTTCCCTTTTCACAGATTTTCATGCATTATGTATTCACCTTGATCAACTTTCCCATTTCTGCCTCAAAATGCATTACAAAACAAGATAAAAAATGTTCCCAGATAATTTGGAGGAGCGCATTATACTTGCTTAGTGCTGCGTAACAATTAGTGTCACTTGGCATGTTACTGTCTTTTCCTTCTAGAAGCAAATTGAATAGCTGTTTCAACAGAATGGGGGTGGTTTTGGCAGCTATGTGACCCAGATACAAGCCTCTGTTTGAGTATATTTTCAGCATTGCTATCTTGGCTTATCTCAGAGTTGGGAATCTGAAGCTTTCTGTAAGCATCCAGCTGCAGTGGGGTTAGGCAGCTGGAGTGCTGGCTGCTTGCTTAGGGCAAAACATTAAGGGCCAAGCTGCATCGCAAATGCCCTTGGCAACTGCTCAATGGAGGGAGGAGAGGAGAGAAGGCAGTCAGTGTGTATAAAACAGATTCTGGAAATAAGGAAAAAAGGAAGGTTTTACTGAACCTGAGCTGGAGAGATGCTCATATTACGTGTGCATCTAAATAAAAGTTATCTAAATAAAAGTTTTTGGGTTTGGTTTCCAGCTTTGCTTTCAGATTCCTCAACTCAGCAGAGTGCAGGGCAAACAGGCATAGCATGAAGCTCCTTTCTGCTGAGTCCCAGACCAGGGAGCTCTGCAAAACCCAGAATGAATTAAAGAGGGTGTTAACAGGGGGATTCACACCATCCTGCTTTCATTACCTCTTAGTCTGGGGAACAAGAGTGTCCTGTCAGAAGGTGATTTAGAGCTAGGTTGGGTGCTGCCCTGAATGGCTGTGTTCTGCTGTGTCCACAAAAGACTCCACAGGGACATGAGCCAGCAAGTCAAGTGCCTCTAATGGGAGTTCATTTTCCTGCCTCCAACTGCTGCCTTTGCCAAGCATGTGCCAGCATGCCACAGAGCCTGCCTTATCCTCTCCCTGGCTTGCTCATTATACTGAATTTTGTAGGCTGGCAGAAAGGTGGCTGTGCCAGCTTGTTGTCACCTAAGAAACCTCTTGTGTCATGGGGAGCTTTTGACAGCTTCATTTGGGCAGCTTTGTTTGCTGTCTGTGCTGTATTAGCAGCACAAATGGGTGGAAACTGAACCAACTATCCAGGCTCCAACATATGATCTGGGATAAGACAATTACGGTAACATTTCTCCTGCATTTTGTGACCACCACAGGAGGTGGTGTTTGGCATGGGTCAGCATCACCTGCATGTTCCTTACTGTGCTGCAGACTGTGTCCAGCAAAGCTGGGGAGGAAACACAGCAGGTGACAACAGTGCAAACAGATTGAGAGGATCACTGTGGAGCTGGAAATAGTGCCAGGTATTTCCAAATCCAAATGTCTGCACTTAAACACATCAGTCACAATAACTGGTTCAAGAGACCCTGTTGGCCACTGGCTGATGGTTCTCAAACACCACTCAGGGTCACTTTGGGCCACATTTATAATTGCAGAGGTTGTGTATGAAGAATGCATACAGCTGAAGAGCACAAAGCAGGCATTTACTAACATACACATCTGGAAGCTAAAAATAATGAACTACTTTAGGTGAAGCATTCATATGGTCACCAAAATATAGCACCTATGGTGAAGGTTGGTCTCACACTGTCCACAGCTTCCCGGCTGGCCAACATGCCAGTGGTTGGTTGAGGCCCCACAGGAGCACTCAGCACCTTGTGCCTGTTCTTTGGCTCTCTTGTATGCTTTGGTTTTGTCCTATCTGGTGTGTGTTTCTCCCTCCCCGCACGTTTCTGACAGTCCCTGGTAGTGGACATGATTGAGCAGGAGTGCAGGCAACCAGCCCTTAGTCTGGACTGGAGCCTCAGAACTGCAGGGCACAGCAGACTGATGGCTTTGGGTTTCGTCCATCATTGTAAACACTTAGTGGGTTACAGGGGCACATGCCTTCTAGCTGCCTTGCAGGTCCTAGCCAGGACATCTCCTACATATGCTGTCTTTTGCAGCAGTCTGACATAGACAATATCCCAAATAAGACTTCTGAGGGCATTTTACCTAACCAGCCTTTGATGGACGCCAAATAATCCCAGTAAACCATAGTGGTCTCTATAGATTTCCTTGTTGGCTATTCTGTCCACTGGTCCTGGTAGGAAAGAGCAACCTGTATGTCTTTGTTCATGTTCTTTTCTGATGGAGTGCTGTCAGATGAGAGCAATCTTTTGTGGCCAAGTCGCTGCCAGCTGCACCACTATGTGAGGCAGTACTGCTTGCTTGCATTCAAGAGTAGAAAAATGTTTTGTATTAATAATGTAAGCATACATCTTTTTTGGCCTCAAAGCTCCCTTCTAGCTCGGTGACTCAAGATCCCCAAGGATGATCACAAGATTGGGCAATTGACTTTTAAGTCTGCAGTGAGGGGAGCTAGTGGTAGGGCACAGGGAATGGGTGGTGGCAAGGTATGTGGGAAATCTTAGGATCTGAGGGCTGTGTAGAGTAATTGCACCTTACTTCTTCCTCTACCCATCTTCATATATTAGGCAAAGAGCAGCAACTGCTTGAAGACAAAGGAGAGGTAAGTAAATAGGATGCATATGAGAGAATGAGGACTTGCAATACAATGCATGCTATCCAGCATGGACGTTAAAAAGGAAAGCCCTACCTGAGGGATGGCTTAATTTAGGTCTGTGTTGTCTCTCAATGGTGTATTGCCAGGTAGGCTTCTACGGGAAAGTGGTGGAGTCTTGATTCATCAGTAACTAACTGACCTGGCTCCAACCTGTTAAAACTTTCATTGCCTTGATCACTGCAGTGCACAGGGGTGAGGAGTTAGCCAGTCAGGAAATGTGCATATCATGCAAGCCATAAAAAATTTTTTACAGCTAATCATATCATCTATCTGATTGCTTCAAACTACGGAATGAATAAATGGTTATTCCAAAATCTTTATTCAGAAACTTAATGTAAACTTCTTACTTCTGTTTAAGCAAAAGGGGAGAAACAAGCAACAAAGTGTCAAATTCTGCTGCACCTATTCTACATGTTGAAGAATTGTTTAATCCCAGAAATGAGTATGTTTTAAAGAGTACATAGTCCAATTAGTTCAAAGAAAATATCAGTTATACATATGGCTGATACTGATAAAACTTATGCATATATATGCATATTGGGCACTTTTCCGGGCGGAGTCTCTCACTAGATTTACCCAACCCTGTGATACCAGCTTCCATGCTCTCCCTTTTCTCCATCTGTGTCAAGAACATGAGATTTATTTACTTAAAGTGAAGAATGCTTAAAATGCTCAAAATGAAGCACATCCTTCAGGGATTTATTGGACAGAGGCCAAAGATGTGCAGTGTTGCCTCTGTCTTACCACATACATGAGACATCCACTAACGAACAAGTAAAACAAGTTCCATCATGTGCTAATGGTATTTTTCCCCTCAATTTGCTAGCCTACATGTTTTCCAGTGCAGATGTTTTTGAAAAAGGAGAAAACAGAAATAAAGTAGTCAACATTTTGGGTTTTATTTAATTCCAAAATTATAATTTTAGGAATGACTTCTCCTTAAATCTTGCATTTGTGCGTGCCTTGGCCCCTAAAATGGCATCATTTGTGGAACCCTGAAAGGAGCAGAAGTGCTGACACATACAGCTTCACTCCAGCTATGGGAATGTGCTGTTATAATTAACTCCAGGGATTCTCTTCATTGCTGGTAGAATTATGATGTATTTTCCCACTGTAACCTGAAAAACAGCTCCAGGGTTGAATTTTTGTCCCAACCCTTACTTTTCACATCACATGTGTTAAAAAAAAATACATTTTTTGAACTTTGATCTTTTGCTGAAACTTGTGTAAGCAGCAGTTCATGAAATGTTTCTCCTAATTTATGCAAAGAATGGAAAAGCATTTCCATTAACACTACAGATAGCTGTGCCCTGTCTATAACAGCCATGTAAAAACATTAGTAGGGATCTGAAACTTCTGTACTCTTATAACCCAGCCATAGCTCCTAACAGTAATATTGGTCTAAAACCAACGGCTCTGCCACTCTGAGAAAACATATTGGACAAACTACTCTTTTGTTACTGTTATGTTTTCCAAAGTACTTCAGAAGTCAACGATGCACAAGGCTTGGCCAATGCTGAGAAAAGCTGCTGAAAATCTATGTGCATTTTATGTCGAATAACTGTTTTCCAAGCATGCCTCCCAGGCTGCCCATGTCAGGCACATCCTACATCGTCAGGCACATCAAAAGATGCCTAATATTAGCTCCTGCCCCTAGTTAAAAATATTCAGCTGTGAAATTGGACAAGAGGCTGTGTCCATGTTGAGGGGGAGGGATGACAGTGCAATCCACAGGGACCTTTCCCCTTGGGTCAGCAAGCTTTGGAAAAAACCTTCAGCTATCAGGAGCTGCCCATGGCCATTGATCACAGCTCTGAGAGCATGTAGGGCTCCCTCCAAGGCTGTTCTGATGGAGAGCACAGTGGTCCTGACAGACACCATTCAAATCTAAAGACAACAAAGCTGGCTAGGAGATGGTTAGCCAGCTCCTTTGTGAAATGGCTTTTTATGATATTTATTCCTCTTCAGCAGCAGCTGAAACTTTCTAACAGCTTTCTTCTGGTGCATAAACAGTTATGTAATAAAAGATAAATTGAAAATTACCACTGAGTCCCAATGAGCTGTAAAGGCTCCATTATGCAGTGTTTGAAAGTACCTGTTCTCCACCACTAAAACATTTCTGGTTGCATTGAGTGTCACAGCATTCTGGGGCTGTGCGAGTGTCTCTAGCAGGCTCAGCATCTAACAGCATCTCTCATTAGCAGATACTGTCTGCTTGCTTGAGCATAGCTCACTGGATGAAAAAGTACAGGATTGCATAAAACATCTCTGGAATGTCTCTGGGTACATCACTGAACCTGTGTTTTATGCCATTCCTCCTGCTGTTTGGAGCACTTGTCTGATGCGTACGCTGTAACTAAGGAGCTTACTTAAGCACAGAGGACAAGGGGTCTGATGAATGGCAAAGAAATATAATTTGTATGGAAGTAACCTGTGAAACTGCACTGGAAGCTTTTCTCTTAGAAAAATGTGGCTTTTAACTCAACATTGATTAAGTTTTATGCTGAACCATATTACAGTGAAATTCCTCGCTGTGTTACTTTGGTGGACTTCACACAGCAGAGGCAATCCAGTCTCTGTAATGGCTTTTGGTGGAAATGCAGAACTGAAACACTAAAAAGCCCCCCTTTGTCAAAAACTGCTGTTCAGGAAAGGGCCAAAAAAGCTTGGGAGAAATCAAAAGCCCTGAGGGACTTTCTACCCTGGGCCTGCTGTTTGTCAGAGTGCATGGCAACAACTTGGGTACATGAACTGCCCAGATCTCATGCCCTCCTGAGCCCTTTCCTCTGCTGTTTATTAATCTTCCTTTGCAAGGCTCCTCCCGGTTACAAGTTCCAGCTCTGGTTTCTCATTAATTGTCACTTAAGAACTAGATAGGTGGTTTGGCAAATTAATAGCTTAAGTGAAGGAGCCTTTCACCTCTGGGTTGGAAATTCAGACCCAGTGCACAGCAGTAGTCTGGAGAAGTTATTAGCACCAGATCGCTCATTGGCAGCCAGCTGAAAGATGGTGTATACCCTCATTCCCCTCTGTGAGGTAACGAAACAGCTCCTCAGCCCAAGGCTCAAAGGCATCATGTTGCTTAATGCTAAGGGTGACAATGACAGCACCTTATTCCTTTCCTGTGCTTGAGACAAACCCTGCAACTCCTGTGAGCATCTACAGGCCAAGCAGACTGACCCAGGTTCATGCCCAGTATGGAGTGTATTCAGGGTGGATGGACGGGGTCAAAGTTTTGGCTGCCTGCCCAGCTACCTTGGACAAGTTAAGAAACATTTGCCTGGCACACTCACTCATATTCAGACTGAAGCCTTATTTCCTATGCAGCTTAAATTACATTCTAGTGTGGCACTACTTATTCTCTGTGACCCAGATTAATGCCTTTTCTAATTATCTCTGTCAGACTGAGTGCACAGAGAATTCAGGATTGGTGGAAGTTGTTGGATTCACAGCGGTGGAAATTGAGCCCTCCTGTCCCACACACCAGCTGCTTGAAGGACTGGTGCAAAGCCATGCACCCTTCATCTGCCCCTAGCCAGGGCCAGGGACCCTGCTCGTGCCATCCCCACAAGCCAGTTCATGTATGCACTCACCACCTGCGGTCGCTGCCAGCAGCATTTTGCAATGCCATTCCTGCACCTAGAGTGCTGGACACATGGGAATGCAATAAAAAATTCAGTCACTGTCTCAAAGCCCAATTCATATGAAAAATGCATTTCCGTTCTGCCCTTTGCACTCCACACATAACTGCAGGTGGCTGTGGGAAACCTGCCCCTGTATTCCACAGGGAACTGCTCCCCTGTGTACTTAGGTCTGCTGACTGCAGATACAACAAAAGAATCAGAATGGTCTGGATAAGCCATACTTTTTCAGTGTGTGGGCAGCTCTGTGCAGATAGAAGTCAAACTGGCAGATTCCCAAGAGCCCTCTGCACCCGTCTGTCTGAGTTAGTGGCCGTGCAGCAGAAAATGCAGGTCTTTGCTTCAATTTGCAGAGCAGTTTTTTGAGCAAATCTGTTGTCACCAGTGTCTTAAGCTGATACTGTGGATGGTGGCAAGGATGGGGAGGTTAAGACTAGGACATCCATTTCATTCTATTTCTGGTACAAGGACAAAAAACACTGGTCAAAAGGGAGAGCAGACAGTTCAGCATGGTGGCATCTCTAAAGGCTGCAGATAAATCTGATGGGACTTATGGGTCAGATGTCTTTCTAGCATGGCATCAGACAGATATCTGAACTGCAGCCTACAAACAGTCCTTTCTTTCTATTTTAACAGCTGTGTGAACAGAACTAGAATATTGTAGCTATTTTCCATTATGTTTTATCTCTCCACACATTTAAAGTCCACCATGATCATGTAACAATATCCCAGGCTTGGAAAAATTTTCTTCTCCCCATCGCTGACTTTTGTTGAGAAATCCCAAAGCAACAAAAAAGTGTTAAAATACAACAGAAGTTGGTGGTTCAGGCAGAGGGGAAAGAAAAAGCAGGCAGAGAAATCAGTGCAGGAGAAGATATGCCCAAATTCATCATTGGAAAGGAAAAAAGATACCAAGAAGTGCAATCACAGATGTGTAAAGAAAACAAGATTGGCTATTTGAGCCATCTGAGAACATACAGCGTGTCATAAAGCCCTATGAAAGTGGTCAGAAACAAATGACAATGTCACTTCAAAAAAGCTTATGGTGGTCTTTGGATCACCTGGACCTGACAAGGCCCAGTCTCAGTGGCAGGGTGCCTCTGGCCCCAAAGAGAAAGGAGCTCCTGGTTAGATCTTAAAGTCTCTTTGGTGAAACCTCCATCCCAGCTCGGTGGCTCTGCTCCTTCTGTGTCAAATGTCTCCCACCTCCACCAGAAATTCAACCAGTCTGCAAGAAATGAGGTCTTCACCAGCAGTCTGCCTGACTACAGAGCTTCTCTTCTGATTCTGTTACAGAAATAAGCTTTTTCCTCAGGCGAGGCGAAAAAATGACAGGTCTGTCTCTTCCTAACCTCTGAATTTTATGAAGTCACTTAAGAAGTTCAGAGTCTTTAATGCTGTTTCCTGAGGCAGGGCATTTGATTCTGCAGTACAATGGTCTTTTGAAGAAGATACAGTCTGCTGAAAAATGACCCATAATGCTTTAAAAGCAGAAAATAAAACTTCAGGTGTCAAATCATGGTACTTCATTCACTGAAACCAGACAGCATATTTCAAAAGATTCACAATAAAGTCCAGCAAGAAACTTGTTTTCTTGTAATTTTCTGAGAATTGCTTGAATTCCAGAAGGAAAAAAACCCAAAAGATACAATGAGAAGCTACTCTTTTCTTGGCCCAAGCCAGCAGAAGTGCTGTAGGCTGCATGGACTGAGCAAGTCCCTCCAGGGCTGGATTTGAAGTGTTAAACTCTTGCAGCTTTGACACTGCAGGAGCACACCTATGGGGCCTTCTTCCAGATTTTTCTCAGTGTCATTTGCCCCTGAGAGAGTATTTTTCGTTTATGTTTCAAGGAAAAAAGTTACTTTTTTTCCCTCACAATCAATTCACTAACATAAACATCCCCAGTGCAGAATTTCTAACATCAACAGTACTGCACATCTTTACGTCTCCAGGGTATTCCTCTCTTCTTTGCAATAAAATAGGTCTGCCACAGTGGGGAAATTCTCGACCTTAACTTATACACAGCAGCTCTCTTTTTTCTTGGGAGGCAATAGAGAAATATACTACCAATTGTTCCCATTCTCTGTATTTATTTTATTATCCAAACAAATGTGAATCACTAATCAGCATCTATCTTAAATCCATTAACTTCCTGACTAGCTTGCTTTGTCTTTTCTCTAGGCAGCCAGCCCAGCTGGTTCCCATAGGTACTAGCAAAATAAAACCCTGACAGAGAGATTTAACATTTGATTCTTGCAAGGAAAAGCTTCTAGTATTACAGCCTGATAAAATATCAATCACTGCCTGGCAATGCTCCTTTCTTCTGCTGCATCAGCCCAACCCTTCCTTCATCTGCATTCCTGCCAGCAGGTAGGAACCTCATTGAAATATCGACCAAAATAAACCATCATTCCCATCAATATGTACTGCTACCATAAGCTATAATTTTGTTTATTCATTATTACACATGTTGACAGCCTAAGCCCAATGTAAGTACAGGTCTGTGGTGGCCACTGTCAAGGTTGGTCTCTTCCTTTCCACAGGATCTCTGTACTCAGGCAGCATGTGAAGAAATGGCCACATAAGCTGGAAGAGCTCTGCTAACAGTAATGGCACCACATCAATTTTAGCTTTCTTAGCTCCCAGTTCTTAATGCTCAAAGGGATGTTGTAGTGTGTCTAGGGCTTTCTTTGTTTCCCCTCTTTAGGTCATACTTAGAGACAATATTTTTCCCTGATTCAGAAATGGTTCACAAGCCTCTGAAATGCATTCACCTGGCTTCTCTCAGAGGACAAAGGATTGCTCTAAGGGGAGGAACCAGAATATGACTGGTGCCACGGAGCCCATCACCATCATCATGCTCATTTTGTATATAGTAGAGGATCTGGCCCGGGATGGTTCTTTCTGGCCAAATAATGTATTTGAGGTACTAGTTGTTCATCTCAGGGACCAAATGGCCTTTGACAGAAAAGACTGAGTACGGGCTACACTACACACTGCCTGCCTCTGTTCCTTTTGGTTTGCCTTGATTCAGCTTGAATGCTGCATCCAGAAAATGTCTGACACCAAGCCTGAATGGGAAAGAGAAAAAAAAGAAAACAGAAAAAAGAATCCGGCTTAGGCTGCTGCCACACCCAACATCTAGAGAACCCTGCTCTGGGGCTGTGTTAGCTCCAGATGAGCAGCTACAGCAACCTTTCCCCTTCATCCCTTGACAAAAAAAAAATGAATAACAATAAATGCTAGAAGGAGGAGCAGCCCCTCAGGTGCCTAGTTGGAGTTTAACAAGCTGCTAAGCACTGCTAAGTGGGTCTCCTTTTGGTCTGTGCCAAAAAGAAGGAACTGTGCATGTTAAGACACCAAAGAAGAAAAGCATATCATACTTGATGTTGTACATAATAGGAGAGAGGTTGTCGTGGTTCAAACCCAGTCGGCATATCAGCCAAGCAGCTCTTGCTCACTCATTCTCCTTCCTCCCTCCCCCCTCCTTCCAGCTGCCTTCCATCTCCAAATATTCCAAAGCACTGGAGAGGCCCAGTGGACTAGATTCTTGCCATACTGTCCCACATACCCTGCCACTCATGACTGTCCAGCCTTGGGGAAAATCACTTGGTCCTCCTGTATCATCATCTGACCCAAACACGACTCCTCTTAACTCTCAAGATCAGACGAAATGGTCATGGGTAAATGTTGCATTAAAAGTGGGGGAAAAACGAACCCCGTGCTTTATTAAAGGAAGGACAGGGAGTGACTCCAATATGCAGCTACCAGTC
>JAOEHX010024362.1:0-13242 GCA_025448015.1 Bolborhynchus lineola | reverse complement strand
CAGGTTGGCATCAGCCCACCTCACAAGCATCTTCTGCTTATGTTGAGTAGTCTGAAGCAATGTTTTGTTTATTTATCTACTTCAGATGAGAACCAATCCCAAGGTCCTCAGCTCACTGCTAACTATTCTCTCTCCCATGAGAAGAAAATTATTTCTTTCCTTATTTTTAACAGCCTTCAAAAAAAGTGAGGCTCTTTCCTGCTGCAAGGTAATTACAGAGCTGCTGCTCACCTAAATCCTTTTACTATTTTTAGTACACACTATAGCCTTGTCTTCCTTTAAACGTTTCTGTAATTAAAAACAACGCTCCCAAAAAGATGTTCCAAGTTGAATTAAAAATATATTTATTTGCATGTGTAAACTGGCTAATTAACTGGCCAATTACTTGGCCAATCTAACACAAATATTTTTCCTATAAGTTATGTTTAATCATAGAGAAAGTAACCATCAACTCAGGCATGAGGATTAAAAAAAACCCCCAAAACCTAGTGTTAAAGCACAGCCATTAATTTAAATTTGCTATACAACACTTGCCTTTTTTCAGAGAAAAAAAAGAGATTGTAAACACATCCCTGCGCATGCATAGACAGCTACTGCCAGATTGCAACTCAGCTGCCCAATACAACTCAGAACATGCTCATGTGCAGATACACTCTTTGGAGGAAAAAAAAAAAAAAAAAAACAAAAAAAAAAAAAAAAAAAAAACAAAAAAACAGATTCAGACTGTGTCATTAAGCCACTCACCAGCCCCAACAAGACCTCCTGGTGTTATAATGCTCTGTAGCTTCCACTTTATCCCTCATATCCACTCATTTCTACAGGCAAACAACTCTGCAGGTTGATGTTATCAGAACAGTCATACAGCTTCATCTCTTTCTATCATATTTACTTTTCATTAATTATTCAGCTACATTTTGATTTAGAGAAATCCAGACTGGGACAGGGTAGCAGAGAAAGAAGTCAGAGGTTTCTGTTAAACAAGGCTGTTAAGGTATTACTTGGAACAGTAACAGCGCCCTTCCCCTTACATGGAAAGACACTTGGTTTTTTTTACACACCCTAGGTTAAGTCCAAAACATAAAAGAAATGTGAAAACATTAGCCCTACTTATGCAAGCCAGAAGTTATACCAACTCCTTGACATTCGGTTATGTTTTCAAGCATAAACTTTAAATGAGTCATTTCATCCTACCACCTGGTTTCCAGACTCTTCATCCCCCACTTCGTTTGCTTAAGGAGCTCTTCTTGTTCATCTGAATGTTTTTGGGTACTAATTGGCAATGAATTTCCCTTCCACTGCTTTTCATTCTGTGTTTTCGTGGTGGTCCTTCGTCTAAGTCCATTCAAAGATAGTTCTGCTTGCCAGGTACTGAATGCCCTTGAGCTGTGTTACATCACCCACAACTGCAAATAGTTTGCAGTGATCTCTCTCTTGGCCCAGCTTTAATAAGAATGCTGTAGAAGGGGCGGGTGATCCTGTTTTGGATTTTAGTGTTTGGGTTACTCATGTTTCTATAAAACTGCACATGGGTCACAAAACAACCGCAAAATTTGATTTATAACCTCTATAAGGGAAGTTCTTCTTCACTGAGATATGAGTCCTCAAGCCCTCCCAATGGTAAATATTTATTCCACAAAAGATTTGCTGCTGTAGTTAATATCAATTATGCAGTAAGGTGTGCAGCCACACACCTTCACCTTTCTATACTAGTGCTCAAAAAATAAAGAAAATAAAGGTTTTTTTCCTCCAAAAGTCTAGAGTTAACTGCTGCCAGCAGCAGCACAAAACACCTCAGAGCAACACGGGAAAAAAGGAGAGCACAATAGTACACAAGGAGTCAAGTTTTGTCTGAGGCAAACTGGAGGGGAGGGACTGACAACAAACAAGCAAAAAAACTCCACAAAACTAAAACCATATTGAGTGGCCATGGCGGAATTTCAGCTAAATTTTGTATGAGGCAATCAGGCATTAAGAAGCTCAGGTAAGTCATCACACACCAAGCCAAAAGAATAAGGCCCAGCTAACATCAACAAAGCTGCAGAAATGAAATCAAGACAAAATCTAGACAAATATCTCAAGGTTTAAAAAAATAAAAATGGCTCCAGGAAACAATATCTGATAATAGCAATGCTATTGTTACTCATTTGTGCCTTTTAGCTGCTAGATGATGCAGTGAAAATTCCTAAATGGAATGTGCCCACCATGCTCTTTGAACAGAAAAAAATTTTGCCAGTAACGGCTTTGAAAGACTTGTATCAGCTATTTGGTCATAGGATGAACAGAGTATAATTTTCAGACAGCCTACAGTTCAATAATAAGCTTAACCCTTCTAAAATTTCTGAGAAGACTGTAGTGTGAAATAATGAGAAGAAATAGGGAAGAGAGATGACAGTTTGAGCAGTACCTTTCCAGAAGATAGTAAAAGGTTTAAACCTGTGATCATTTCAGTATTGCTTGTTCCTTATAAGGTAGCACATCACAAAAGTCTGGAGCTCTACCTGTGAGATCTCTGGGCAGACACTTTCAGCCAGAACTTTATATATTCCATCTTAAAAAATCACATACGGTTTGCTAATACTACGTATCAAAAGAAAAACAAATACAGAAACCTGGTTTCCCTTAGATTGTTATCTGCATTAAATAATGGCCAAATGCTCTGCTGGCTTAATTCTATTAAGTTCAATAGAGTCATGCCAGGAAAGAATTTGGCCCTAAGCATTTAATGAGCCTGTTACTTGAATGACTAGGGGCCAGATCCTCCTATGGTATAAGATGGTATAATTCCATTGGCTTCCATGGAACTATGCCAACTTACAATAGCTGAGGATCTAGATTTACAAGTTACTTTTCCCCTGACAAGTATATGTGGCTCACGTCTTCATATGTGCTCAACTTGTCAAATATTCCTGCAAAGATCAAGCCTGGCCTAAAAGACTTCCTCACAGAAAAACCCCAAGTGGTACTGTCTTCAATTCTTAACTTTAAGTCCAACAACACAGGATTCTCTTTCTCCTCTGCTAAGCTTTCAAGTAAGGATTCTGCCCAATTCATACTCTTAAGTCATATTTAGTTCGGCTCTGACTATCACAAAGTCACATCAATGCAAAAATTATTTCATGTTAGATTCTCAAATTGGTAAAAGTCATAAGCCACTTTTACAGTTAACATCTATAAATCTTTGTCCTCTTAAAGAGAATACCATCCTGCCTCACAACAATGCTGGAAAGCAAAACTAATAATGTACAAAGCTCATTCTTATTGTCTGATGAAGGGTTATTATTCTGCATGCAATGACATTCAAAACTAATCTGCTTCTACAGATCAACTTATGTATGTTTATCAATTTTTACTCATGGTTATGAACATACAAATCATTAGTGTAAAAGCTAACTCCAATCAAAGGCTTTAAATAAACAATTGCAGTGTCCTTCATACTTTCTTCTATCTGAGCTGTCTGATTTAATACAAGTATGACATTTCTGAAGGTGCTGGAAAGCAAAGAGCCGGACTATCAGCTGATGTAGAACATCTTGGCTCCATTAAAGTTGATTTAGAACTCAATATTTTCCCCCTTAAAAAGAACTAAAATCATTCTTTGACTAAAGCTCATCAAAGATTTTAGAAAACATCATGTTAGCAAAATCCTTGAGCATTATAATGGGATTGAAGTTACGACTAATTCCTCTGCCAGATTTCTGCTTTGGGGGGAATTCTAGACAAACAACAAGTGGGGTAGTTTCAAGAGTAGAACAGAAACAGAACAGCAGTACATTCAAATTATTTAGTAAGACTTCAGACAATTCCCAGTAACTGTAAGGAAACAAACTGACTTAACACATAACCAGACTTAAAGGATTTACCATCTAGACAGTCCATAAAGTTCTAGGCACAATATATCATATTGCTTGATTGAGAATATCTCATATAATCATTTTAATCACTCCAAAACATGCTGATGGAAACTTTGGATAGGAATTGTCATATGGTCATCACTTAATTGAAGATTTTTCTGAAATGTATGAAGGAAGTATGCAAACAGTGCATTTATGTAATAGGAATGGTTAGCAATATAGCATTAGGGCACTCTAGGGCATGTTTTATTGGTTCATTAAATCTTGCCTCAGGTGTGTTCTACAACTCCAGGCAAGTATTAATGGACCAATAAAAAAGACCCTGGAGTGTTTTAATGCCACAATACTATGGCTGTCTACATTTAAATCAATTTTAAAAATAGCTTTTAAAAATAATTTTCCTTGGTATTTAGTATATCCTTTCACTATTTAAAAGTTTGTTGCAGAAAGATGAAATGGCTAGAAAACAAAGACAGAAAAGTTTATTGTCTAATAAAAATAAAAGTACTTTTTGCACAGTAAAAATGTTAACCTCTTCTACCTCAAATGCCTCCCTTGTTTTTCAGACTTTCTCTTTTTCTAAATCATTCTCATAAAATAACTATGAAAGACAGCTATGTAGACCTAATTTTTTTCTCTTATTTGAATCCATGTGAATCAAGTTATTTTTCAAAGCATCTTGATTTCAACAAACTTAAAACTTGGACTTACTTCCTTAGACACCTGCTAAGTGAAACAAGAATCTTGTCAGTTTTACTACAGATGGACAAGCTGATACTGCATGGTAAAAGCTGCAAGACCAGTTTCAGCCAGCAGTGAACACAGAATAGGAAAGCACAGACTTTGGAGAGAGGCAGTTATGGAGTGGAATAAAAGGAGGAGAAATAGCTACCTTAAACTACGAAATATCCAGTTCCACAACTACTGCAAGAGTGAGCATCTCCCCCACTCCTTCCCCAACAAAAAAACAATTGAAATTGAGAAAATTCCATCAGGCGCACTGGGTCTTTTGCCAACACACTGGTATCAGTCAGTACACACACTGATGTTACAAGTAACAAGCTAAGAAGGATTGGCTAACCTAAGGATAATAAACTAAAAATACAAGGCATGAATACAAGCATTATTCTTGGAATCTATATGCCTGTTTCATGAAAGTGACATCATATACAAGTGTCTTGTGACACTTCCTTCCCTTAGAAACTGTTCCGCATAAACCAATGAGACTGCAGTTTGTTGGTTTTTTTTTAAGCAATCCTTATAACTTCCAGGGCTGCAAGTGAGGTTGCAGAGCTGATAGTAGACTGGTTACAGAAGATGGATTCAGCTGCAGCTGGAGTAAAACTTCCTAGGAAGCTGGTCACACACTGTCTGATAAATTCTGCTGACAATGGAAGTTTGTATTCCTTTCCTTAAACTGACTATAAAGGACTGAAAGCTGTTGAAGGGATGTGTATATGCCACACTCAGAGCATTGTCCTGTATACGGAGGTACCACATACATGCACAATGATTGTTGACAGGTAATCTGCTCCTAAAATCAGCTTGACAGCATTTAAGAAACTTAATCAGGGTTTTTCCAGGTAAAAAAAATAAAACAAACAAAACAAAACTTAAACAAATAAACTAATTACTGGCTCAGTGATCTCTTTATTGTTACACAACACCAAGTGCATATTGTTTCACTTATTGGACAACAAGATTTTTGGAATCAGAATGTGTCACTCTCTCAGATTGAATACTACCTTCCTAGAACATTCACTGAAATGCACGGCACCATGCTTCTAAGCAACATGAGCTGGTACAAAGACTTCTCTTAAACTGCAGTGAGAGTGGATCCTACAGGAAACCCTTATTCAGCCCCCAAATGAGGTACCAGCCCTGCTATGTAGGTTACTTAAGTGGATTAGCCAAGTGAATAGCTGATGATGCACTATGTCCTTTCATTCTAATGAGAATAAGTTTAGTACGTATTCTTAATGATTCTTCCTCTTCTTGTATGCAAGCTGTATTCTCACAACACATTGAGGCATAAAGAAGAGAATCCAAAATATCCCAGGATTTTCCTGTGCCAGCCACTTATCAAGCATTTTCTCTGGTCTGGCTCCAAATCAGAGTTTATCTAAGAAAAACATCCTTCAAAGTGATCAGTAAGTAGCAAGGTCAACCTGTCGAGCCTCCTCAGCCAACAAAGAAATCGATTGTGTCGCTATTGTCACTATTCTACTGCATTAAAATTACCAATTCCAGGACTGGATGCATCTCCAAATTGATTTCTACATCCAGAGGAAGAAACAGTTTCCAAATAATAACCAAGATGCTTTGTGTGATCCATATGTAAATAACCAGGCATTACAGTTACACAGGTATTACAACAGTCCATAAGATATCAGCATTGCTTATTGCACATGAAGTGCTCCTGAAACACATGAGTAGCATTGCTTTTTTTCCTTTAATTCTGCTAGCTAAATCTACCAAGGGATCCCACCTAGAGCTGTATTTCTAGTGCAACCACTTGAATTCACATTAGATTTATCTCACCCTATAAAAGCACAATTCATTAAACAGACTGATAAAACTGGTCTGTTTAAACTAAGGCAATTTTATCACAGTCATTTCAATTATTTAACACAGCTTTCTTAAATCAGTACTTAAAGCTTTCCTTTGACATGTATTCTTTAAAATAAATGATCTGTAATTTAAACAATGAGAAAATAATGGCCCAGAACAATATATACAATTAGAGATATATTTTCCAAATATAAATGCTCAGACGCTCCGTATTTTTTAAAAGTGATACACAATGTCTCAGGCAATGAACACTTACACACTGAAGTGGCTTGCACAGTACTTTCATCATCCAAAAAGCTTCTAACCTAAAGAGGAACTCCTAATCCCAAATTTTGGCAAGGTTTTACCACAAGGACGCTGTTGGACAATTTACGATTGTCTAACCAAATCTGCCCAGTTTTCAGCACAGGACAAAAATCATGGATATATCAGCCAATGACAGATTTTAATAGAGCTCTGCACTGAAATGTAGTGGATGATATGAATTTGAACTAAGGCAGCAATGAAATTTTTATAAAGTGACTTTAACATAAGGCAACCAAAACTGACATGAGCTCTTCAAACTCTTGTGTGCTTCTGGAAAACCTTTTTTCATCTAGTTAGAAAAAGTTTATTAAGCAGAAGACTTACCCAAGGACTGCATCATTCCATTTCTTACATCATGCAACTTCACTGAAATCACTGAAAGAATAAATTGTGAAATTTTAAAGACTTACAATTAAAGGGACCACTACATTAGTTCTGGAATGATTTGGACACACAACCCCAATATTATTCCAGTTAGTATCTCCACCCTTATGCCTTTTAAAACAAATTCTAGATCTTCACAAGACACAGGCTGCATGTCTGATTAACAAAATTCCACATCAATGACAAAAAAATGAAACACAGATTTCAATTTATAAGACTACCTGCAGTAAAGCTAGGTAAGATCCCCAAGTGAATTTTATGCACTTGTTACTAAAGAAATTTCCTATACTGAGTTCACTATCACACATGCCCACAACGAAATGTTGAGTTAAATTTAAGCAACAAGAGAAAGACATTGCATGATTTCCATCCTGAATAAGTTTGCAGACTCCTGAAATGAAATAAAGAAACTTTCCCATCAGGTACTTCCTTTGAGTTAGTCATGTACAGCTAAACAATCAGCAAGTTTTAAAAGAATTCGTATTTAAGCTTTTCTTGTTCAAAACCAGAGCAATTAGTCTTCAGATTATTTCTAAAGGAGCAACAGTCTTCATCCAGCCCTGAAGAAAGAAAGGAGATGGTTTTGCATTAACTCTCTGGACCAAGTGTTGAAATTTTCCTTCTTTGCCATGGTTATCAGCAACACTCCTGGTATTTGGGAAACACTGCAAGCCCTGATAAATAATATACAGTGATATACATGAAAAGGTACCACACTAATTACTTTCACCTGACCATACTCATTTACGAAGTCCCATATTCGGCTTGAAGTTGAGCATCGTGCTACAACTGTGAGTAGTCTGACATTAGGCCTAATTCCAAAAGAGTGAGCCTTATTTTGTCCTTAGGACATCATGCACATAACACTTAAACTTCATAATGCATAAACATCTAGTTGCATCAAACTCAGATTTTATACCCAAGTCAAAATTGTGTCTTAATGCAAGAACAGAAGCCTACTTTCACATAAGAAACTTAGCAAAATAATCTTAATGCTTGGTCATGTCATAGTATTATAACAGGCAACCACTGCAACAAGTACTAAATCATACCAATGTTTTATTACCCCAGGAGCTTGACTGAAGTTAGTGGAACTGCACCTGCAGTAACACCTTAGCCTGAGCGAGGCTGGCAGAATCTGATCCTCACAAATATTCAGACAATCACTGTCATTGCCATTGCCAGATATGGAAGTGAACTGCTCCTATCATTGATTGTCTTTTTAAGTTTCTGAGAAAGAAGAACCATTTGACATAAATGAATTCCAAAATTTTCAGACTTTTCAGGTCAACCACTCTGGACACAAACATGCAATTCCTTTTCAAACCACAAAGTTTGTAATATTGATGAGATGCATAAATATTGCTGAGATTAAAATGAAAGAGTGTGTTTTAGCTTATACATAGTGTATTTTACTTATACATAGCATTCCTATACCATCAGTTGCTGACATACAGCCTTTGAAAAATAAACAGACCTATGCAATTGCTACACGGACCTCCTGTGCAGTATAAATACATATTCTGCTAAATATAAAAACAGCATGCATGCACAAAAATATACATGCACTAAGTATTAGTTATAGAGGAGCAAACAGAAAGACAATGCCTCCTGGGTTTACTGAGCAAATGTAATTTCTATAATGAACCATTTTTTAATCCCTGATAGCTTTAGACCCAGGCAATAATGTAGAAGTTTTCATAAGAGAAAATAGCACAGTGGAAATACCATGAAAGAGAGAATCAAGCCCAAACAAATGAATATTAAATAGTCAGACATCAAAAGAAAGCACACAACTGTTGCTTTAGGAAGGGGAGAAAAAGGCACACCATTTTCAAATGGCCAAAAAAACAACACAAAACCACCATTAGTGTTTACTGATAACAACTAGACATGCTTCTGTTAGTATTCCAAAGCCAGCCCCGCCACAGTAATGTTTATTATTACTCTTTATAGCTGTAGGCTGCTAGAGGCTCACTGTGTCTATCCCTTTCTCATCATTTAAAAAAGATTAATAATCTTTAGACAATGATCTGCTGATACCATTAATCTTAGTCTTAAATTTCTTTGTTGCTCTTGCCCAGTAATGAAGAGTACCACAAAATATGTCTTGACTTCAAAAACAAACGGGACCTGATTTGTTGGGACTCTGCACTTTGAGTAATTTTTCACTGTAGCACAATATAGATGTAAAATGGCAACTAGGAGAGACAGCCCTAGTCTTTACATCACTGCCCCATTTTTAAATCAAGCCAACTCCACCTATGCTAACACAGTTATAGCTGCTGCCAGAGTAGAAAGCTGCAGTGTCACAGGCATTCCGCAACACTGATTGTCATGCAGATCAATAGTGTATCAAAAATGTATTCATCTCTTTTGTATTACAAAAAAGAATCATTCTCTTACAGGGGGTAATTAAGTTTTTCTAGAAGCTCCTCAATAAATACTCTAGCACTCTCCTCTGTATGAAACTTCTGTCACTCCTACTCTTTCATTTCTCTTGTTTTAAAAGAATTCTTGCTAGAAATAAGAACATTTCTTGCTCCACAAAACATTAACAAGTAATTTTTGTCTTCACCTTCTAGAAAAGAAGGTCTTATTTTCAGCAGAAATACATGGGATATGGGTATAGCCTTGGGCGGCATGGTTTAGTGGGGGGTGTCCCTGCCCATGGCAGGCGGGTTGGAACTAGATGATCTTAAGGTCCCAACCCTAACTATTCTATGATTCTATGCATAGCTTCAGGAAAAGCCAATAGTCTACCAGATGCTCAGTTATATCTGCTCTGATCAACAACAGAAACCAGTTTTCCATGTTCTCCAAATGATCTGGTTTTGGGGGGTAAAAGTTTCCATGCTAAATCTTTACCAAAAGTTGAAATACTGTAATATTTTATTAAATTTCCTTCATATATAAGTTACTTGTAGGAAAATAAGATGAAGAGCATTCCAAATTGGTAAGAGAAAATCTAAGAATGTTTTTGACCACAGCTAAAATGCTTGAAGCTGAGAACATTTAAATTAACTGTATGAAGGTAGAACTTGCATTTGCATAGGTAGTTCCACCTCAACTACAATAATCTGCAAGGAACACAAAGAATTCCAAGCCATAAGGGAGAGTGCAAAAGTGAAACAAACAAAACAAATCAACAAAGTCAAAACTGCTCTAGCTGTGTAGTTAAATAATTACACACAATTTCTGCACAGACACAAAGGATAACAGTGGGATCTTACTGTACTCCCATTAAATTTTATGGCAAAATTCCCATTCACTTTAACATACAGTAGTGTAAAGGGATAAAAAGAACATGAAGCCATGAAAAAGAACAGAATTCAGTCCTTCTCAATGCAGATTACACTGCTGGTTCTGCAACAAATTATCTGTGTGATCTCTAAGTTAAAAACTTAAGAACCTGCTTCAGCCTGGTGTACAATCTGAGTCGAAGTTTCTTAGGGAGTTCCCTTTCTATAAATATACAAATGTTAAAAGGAAGAAGCTGAATGGTGGGGAAAAAAAAAGAGATATCTGTATTTCTCTGCAAAGTGCAAAAGAATGGCAATTTCCCATGCTCCTCTCCACCTCCATTCATTTGCAGATTTGGGCTTCATTCCCTATAAAGTACTTCCTGGTATTATTTGGATTATCTGAAAGAACTGCAGGTAATTCCTGTAGCAGAATAGGCATAGGACCTAACAGCTTCTAACGTCCCTGTCCCTGTTTCCCATTTGTTAAGGAAAGGGGAGACTTAATTACCTTGCAATTGTACTGCCATAGAGAATTCACAAAATTAAGCTTCACTACAGATAAATAAAAATACAGTCAACGTTTGAAAATGCGACATACAAAACATAACAGGCTCCAGAAGCAACACTGGGTCAGTTGTTTTGTGTACACTAAGGTTTTTAATCAAAACCCCTCACTTACATGTTTAAACCTCAACGTAAAACCTTGCTATATATTTTAAGTTCTGATCCGTGGAGTTTCTTAAATTAATAAAATCAGGCTTGCTTATGATTCTTTACAGTTTAGTGGTCATTGAGATGAGAGGCAAGAAGAAACAAAAAGTTAGAGCATTAAAAAAGTGCAAGCAAAGTGGACAACATAGATGACAACAGAAAAAAAACCAATCCATTCCACTGCAGCAAAGAAGCAAAAATCTGACCAGAGACCTTCTTCCCAAGTTTTGTTTTTATTTTTAGACCCTGTTAAAACATTTCCAAGATGACTTTGAAAAGCAGTAATTGTGATATTAAATTTTATTGAATTTTCCTGAGCACTGATTTGTGTACAGGCTTTATACCAAGTTCCCACGAAGCTGTAAAACGTTTAAAATACTGTCTGTGCAAATGCAAAATTTATGAATTCACACATCTCTGGTTGATTTATGTGAAATAATAATGCACTATTTAATGCTTAAACATGGCTAGGAGCAATGCTAAGCTATCAAGATGTACAATGAAATAATAGATTTATAAGACGGATAACCTTCCTGCCTAGAGAAGCTTGTTTAAAGGTGTTGTACAGATATATTAAACTATATGTAATTTTATACTAACTTAATGCTGTAGGCCTATACTGCAAGTAGCAAAAGATTACTGCCACAGTATTTGCAATAATAAAATGATCTGGCTATTCAACATAAGGTATCAGAGGAGTGGAAAAATATTCTTTATGATTTCAAACTTTTTACTCCTCTCTTTTGATTTAATTTAAACATTTAACTATCTTTGCATTTCATAGCTCATTGTCATCAACTCTCATCTGATTTATCAAAACTGCTTTTGTTTCACCCTCCAAGAGCAAGATCTTGTCTTCCTCTCCAACACTAAATAACAACATATTCAGTGATTTTTGCCCTGAAATAAAAAGGACTTTATATGGGACATGGTGCCCCTTTCAGGAACAGACTTCTGTTGAGGTAGAAACTACCACTATGACATTGCTGTGAGTGATAGCTTCTATCTACCCGTAATGTATGCCTGGCAGGGCATGCAAGGATAGCAGGATCTAATAGACAAGCAGCATGCAATATCGCATAGCAACACAATATTGACTGACATTAGCTGGACAACGTGTAAAATACTATGAAAGATGGAAAATTAGTATCACATATTTAAGAACTTGTATTATTAATTCAACAACAGGTATCCTCTCACATACATGCTTGAGCAGCACCCATGGACATCACACAGAATATTCTACCATGTTCATGTTTCTTTTTGTCAGAATAGTTCATAGCTTGTTTGCCTAGTGTTTTTTTATTCAGTACTAAACAAAAGGATTTTAAACAAAAGGATTTAAAATAAAAGGATTTAAAATAAAAGGGTCATTTAGGAAATGTTCACAGTATAAGGGCATTTTCATAGAAATTTTGAATAGTTCTCTCCTTGGAAAGGAACTTCTATGTTTGTTCTTGGTTTTTTTCATTCTTCTGCTGAGTTTTTAGATATTCAAGAGAGTGGGCTTGCTTAATTCAATCAATAACGAAGATTAAATGGAGTGCAAGCACACTGACGGTAAATGATATTCAGTAGACACAAAAAATGACCACAATTTTTTTAGTATTATTGTGGTTTGAGCCCAGCTGTAACTCACGCAGCCACTCTCTCACTCCCTCCCCTTTCCCTCACTCTGCTCCAGGAGGAATAGGGAAGAGAATCGAAAGAATGTAACTCCCATGGGTTGAGATAAGAACAGTCTGGTAACTAAGGTATGACACAAACCACTGCTGCTGCCACCAATAATAATAATAAGGGAAACAACAAGGGAAGAGAATACAACCGCTCACCAACCGCTGCCCAATACCCAGCCCTACCAAGCAGTGATCTAACCCTTCTGGGTAACTGCCCCCAGTTTTTACATCCTGGACATGACATGCTGTGGTATGGAATACCTCTTTGGTTAGTTGGGGTCAGGTGTCTTATCCCTGCTTCCTCCCAGCTTCCCCTCCTCTCTGGCAGAGCATGAGACTCAAGAAGTCCTTGGTCAGAGTAAACATTACTGAGCAGCAACTAAAAGCATCATTGTTATCAGCGCTGTTCCTAGGCCAGAAGTCAAGAACACAGCACAGCACCAGCTACTAAGAAGGAGAAAAAATGACTGCTACTGCTGAACCTAGGAAAAGTATATA
>JAOEHX010024359.1:0-12422 GCA_025448015.1 Bolborhynchus lineola | reverse complement strand
CCCACCTCACAAGCATGTCAAGGTCCCTCTGGATGGCATTCCTTCCCTCCAGCATATCAACCAAACCACCCAGCTTGATGTCATTGGCAAATTTGCTGAGGATGCACTCAATCCCACTGTCCATGTCACCAACAAAGATGTTGAACAAGACTGGTCCAAACACTGATCCCTGAGGGACACCACTCATTACCAGTCTCCAGCTGGACATTGAACCATTGAGCACAACTCTTTGCCTGCGTATTCAGCTCTGATAAATGTTCCAGTTCATGAGAGTAAATCTAATAATTTTTTTTTTAGTCTTCCTCTAAAATGGGAAATAAGGTTTCAGACCGTAGTAAGTATTGGGAAAATCAGTACTAACCATTTGTGGACAACTTGAACTTTATACAGGGATAAGCAGCGCAGAGAACTTCTAGCCAGACTCATCTCTCACTGTTCAGGGTAGTGTTTGGATGATGGATCACATACAAAGCATGGACTGACAGCCTAAACACTGAGCTGGAAACAAAAAAAAAATTTGCTCTTTATTGCTTCCTTACATGCACCTAAATGCCAAATAGTAGAGAGGCGTTATTGAAAGTAAAGAATACCAAAGATCTGCAAGGGAATGTTACCTGAAGTAATATGTGGGGTTTGGCAAATTTTCATTGCAACAAATAGTTTTGCTGATTTTTTTTCATCTAAACACTGGTGAAATGAAATATTTTTATATAATTTATAATCCTTTTAATCTTCAATCCAATGAGTGATAAATAGTTAATTCTCAGGAAATGTAGTCTCTTTATTTTTTTCTTTAATTTTTATTTTTTCTCTCATTTTATTGTCTAGGCTTCCAGAAGTTACTGAATATGCCATATTGCAGGACAGAATATATGACTGAGCTACTGAGGACCCATATTGTGAAGCTGGTTCAGCCTATAAGGCAGGTGACTTAACTACCATGTTGTTTAACAGAGCCAGAGAATGTTGTGTATCTCTGTTTTTTTAATTGTACTATTAAAAAAGTTAAGGTTAGGGGTTTCTGGATGCCATGCTGCTTAATAATGCCAAGTGTTTGAAATGAAATAAAGGACAATAATTTGAGAGCTAAGCTTAAAATTGTCAAAATGCAATAATGCATTTGATTTTTTTTTTTTTTTTCCAGACTGGTTTTAGGCTGCATTGTTTAATTAGTTGCAGAGCAACTAAGATAGGTCTGTGACAATAAGTAATGAAAATGTTACATATTGCATTCTGTTTGCAATTTTATAAGTAATTACAGAAGTTCTCACAGTGGCCAAAGTTTAAGAATATTCAGAATAATTCCAAATATTTTTTATTTATACTTACACATAAGTACATTGTTTTGGTCTCAACATTCTGAAAACATTCAATTGCTTGGTTTGCAGTCTGGATAACCTGCTTCAAGAAGAAAGAAATTTGGTTTTTTAAAGAAACCAGAGCTCATAAATAAATAAAAAAGAAAAAGTGTTGACCTTAAAAGTCCAAAATTATAAAAGGAAAGGCAGTGTGAGGCAAACTCACAGTACCTTTCTCACTGCTGGGAGAAACATCTGAGATTTTTCTATAGCTTTGGAGATAAAGTTCAGAAACTCTTCAGACACTACTCTGTACTTTAATACTTAATCCAAATATAATGAGTAAAGCAAAAGGCTAGCTGAATAGGGCTATTCATCTTATTTCTGTATGAAGAAAGAGTCAACTGCTTTGTTATAAAATACAGTCGTAAGTCCTGAAGATCCTGAAATAAAGTCTACTTTGGCATCCTGCTAATAGCTGTTCAAATGGAAAATTTTCTTGTGACAGCACACTGCAGCACAGCTGGTGCAAGCGATAGATGCTTCCTGTTTTCTTAAATTGGTTTTCAGCTTCTGGATTATTTGCTATGCAAAGGCTGCTGTCCTAGAAAGGTTCATGGAATCCTTTTAGAGACTGGATACGCTTGCATTAATTTCCTCCACGCCTTTTTTTGTGAATTAAGCCTGTCACAACTGTGACTGTTCCCTTTTGATCAAGCATTCTGGACAAGGACTGCAGTTCATTTACTACCTCTTCAGTAACAATGTTGAAGTGCATTATAGAGCATGATGTCTGAGGAGGTGTTGCTACTATCTGCGCTAAGCAGGCACATTTGCAAATTCATGAGCTCTTTTTGAAATTCATAAGCCATCCTCTGCCCAGTTTTTCCTTTTGTATTCTAAATAGAATATTCAGAATATTTAATTGTCTGTTTCTTCTTCTGAAAGCACAGTGCTGCATCTTTAAAAATATAAACCCAACAATAAAAATAAAATATGTTTGTAAATGCAAGGTAAAACAAGCATATGTGAATCACAGTCTTCCTGTTTAGTCACAAGTCTTTCTTCACCCGATGTGTTTCCAGCTGAAATTGTGGGGCATATGCAATTTCCATTAATTTCATCAGCTTTCAGTTACCTCATTTTTGGGGGGGTGTATTTTTAATGAGTTTTTTTTTATTTGTTGTGGTTTTGGTTGGTTGGTTCGTTTTGTTGTTTTTTTTTATAGCAAATTGCTCTCTGGTATGTTCTAGTGACAAAATATTTGTGCTCATACACTAGACACAGGAATTGTACGTGATTATGAATATATAATGATGAATAAAGATGTGCCTTTTTGTTCAGTCCAATTCTAGTATCTGAGCATCTCTTCTAATAAATCTCATCTGTTTTTCACACTGGGGTGTTTTCCTGGGCTCAGGAGAAGGTTGTATGGAGAGCAACAGTCACCAAGAAATTTATTGTACCCTTCTAACTATAAGGCTGAGTTTTACCTGAACATTTTGTGAACACCACCAAAGCTTTTTATCTTGTGCATATCTTATGCTACTCACATCGTGTCGTGGCAAAGTCAGAAAAATATCTATTCCTTTCACCTCTACAGGGCAATGTGACTTACAGAGTATACTCTAAATGTTGGAAGGAACTCATTGTATATTGACGTATGAATTTTTCATTTTTATCTTACTGCAGAATCCTTCTTGGTAACTTGATGATCTTTGTAAAAGACAACGCATTTGTAGAAATTAGTACTGATGATAATAAACTGTGCTGATCTTTTATATACTGGCTACAAATGATGTTTTAATCAGGGCACATGTTTTAAAGAGTTGACAGGATAAAAACTAATGTGATTAGCTTCAAAAACATGTTCTGCTTATTTTTTTCATTGTCAGTTGTCTGTTCTTAGTCTCATGCAAGATTCTGCAGTTTCACTATAAGTGAGATGTGAACTGAATAACTACAGGAAGTGACAAAGCTGTAGAAGAAACTGTAAGAATTTCCCAGTTCTCTGTAACCCAGCATTAAATAAGTATAGCCACAAATATTAGAGGAAAAGGAAAACAAACAATGGAGCAGAGTTCAAAATATCATTGGCAGTGAAACATGAGAATTACATAAGCATCCCTAAAAATATAAATTCTTAAAAAAACCCCAAGAAACATCCAAAGAGGTATCCCCACCAACTCCACCAGTTCCAAAGGGAAAGAGAAGCTGCTCTTCTAAGGGTGCAAAGCATGCATCAGTGAGACAATACAGTATCAGAAGAAGCTGCAAAGTGAAACACCTTGTCTTTGAATATTAATTTACTTGGGGGGTTTTATCTTCAAGATATTTGAAGGATTTTATAACAACAGCTATCCTATTTTAAAAAAGTAAGGTTTTCAACCATTTCTGGAAATGGCTGCAAAACACATGTTTTTTTCTGTCGGAAAAAAATTTGATGTAAACCCAAATAATCAGTGCAAATTTTTTTTCAAACATTTTGTGATATACATATTTCTCAGTCTTTTCCATAGAAAAAAGTGATTGAAGCTTTCTCTTCTATTAATTTTAGTTTATTGTCTTTTATTTGCCAGCTTTTCCATTAACATATTTTATTTTCTATTTCAGTGTATGTGGTAGTACTGTGGCAAAGGCCCAGTTTTGTAGATGAAATGCAGACAATGAAAATTAAAGTGCAGAACCTCCCAATGTTAAGATGAGAGAGAGAATTAGATTTGACCACAAGTCTTGACTTGTACTGGTAGCAGAAGAGTATCTTCTACCACTTTCCTGGTAGTCATTTTCCACACTGCACTACATGTTAGCCTATGTTAACCCCTCTTCTTGAGGAAGAAAAGAAATAGAACCTTAAAGTCTGCCATACCCAAACAGCTTTGCAGAATGATGTCCAGAGCAGAGAGATTTCCTTTGCTCTGTGGAAACCTTATTGAATATTTCAGGGACCTTTCAGTTTTCATGGGCTGCTGGCTATCAAACACTTGTTGAGGTGATTGTACAGGCTGAGCAAGCTTTTGGTTAAACTATGGTAGTGAATTGCCTGCGCCATCTGTTTGAGGCCTTTTCTGTTTGTCAGTTCTGACCACAGCAACGATATAACACAAACAGCCAACAGCATTGTATTGCTTTGCAGATAGATAAAGGCTGAATGTAAGTGAACTTCACAGACCTTTCCTATAGTTGTGTCCCAACCCTAACTTCAGTGAAATCTACCAGGGAATATTCTGCATCTCTTCAGCTGCTGGTTTTCCATTATTGACAAGATGAGTCAAGCCATGCTGAAGTGCTGAAATACCAATTTTGGATATATCGATATTAACCATTGCCACTCTACTTTTTGTAGAAGACAGATTGCAAATATTAAGTTGGAATAATCTTTTTGTTTTCCTGGTTAACTTTCTGCAGTGAATAGAATATTGAATAATCTTAGCAAAAAAAATAAGGGGTGGAAGTGGGACTGGCTAAATTGAAAATACCTAGAGCATGGGATAAATTGAGTAAAGTTATAAACTACAGAAAGTTGTCTCAATGTAATACTTTTAAGAAGGAAATTTTAAGTTGTATGTTAGGAGGTGAGATTTTAGAAAAGGAAATAACGTTTCTTCTGTGTACATTCAAGCAATGTATATGCATTAAAATACTTTCAAGATGCTCTATCAAATCTTTGCACTGAACCCAAGGCAGAATCAAAACACAAAAATGAAAAACTCAAACCATAGCAGACATAGTGACCTGACTGACAAACTCCAAAGAAATGAGGCCTGAGTCTAATCATCTTGCAGCTTTCTTCCAAGAGCCCTTTCAGGCAAGGAAGAATCATGACTGTAAAGTTAGATCTAGGACTCAAAAGCTGATTTGGCTAACCAGGGACACAACCTATTGCAATTGGTATGAGTACACTGTCTGAGTTAGTTACAACTAGCTTGGAAACCATTTCCATATCCAAAACGCCTAAGTTGCTTGTGGTAACTGAAAGTTTCAATGCAGCGCCATCAGGATTATTAATGTTGCCTTCATCTGACAACAAGCCAAATTTAGCTCAGGTGGGCTGCACTGTTGAGTGCAGCATATGCCTGGGTTCATCCCAGACTCCTCAGGGATCCTACGCCCCCCACACTTTTCAAGATTTTGAGACCACTGCTAGCCTAATGCCTTGGACCTATCAATACAGATAATTGTGAGGAGGAGGACCGTAAGTGGAACCTAGGGGCTGGGTAGTAGGAGTATGTCAGCACTTCTGAAATATTTAATGTCAGGAAATATTTCAACCTGCAATAAAAAGTGACATTGAAAAAAAAATGCATTTTCCAATATTACCCCAGTGAAATAATAGACGTTTCAAGGTGGTTTTGAAAAGTTTTTAATTTTTACATCACTAAATTTTGCATCACTAAAAGTGATGTATTTTGGTTATCTAAAAATAGGTGTGTTCTAATGTTATGTGTGCAAAAAGAAAAAAATTCCACTAACAATTATAAAAATCAATACTTTAGAAATATGTGCTCAAGCTTTTATTCAATCATACTGTGATAACATTTTCATGCTGTCTAGCTGACTTTCACTTTATATCAAGCATTTGCTATTAATGTGTTAGAGATTTTTGTATTGAATATTTTTGCACAATAAGCACATGATAGGAGTTCATAATTGTGTTCTTGCTGAAAAACATATTTTCAAATCTGTTTTCAAACATATTTTCAAATTAATGTTCCACAAGATATCCCTTACTGGGAGTACTGAGGATGTGTTATGGCTGTACTGCCTCCAGCCTGTTTTCAAACAAGGGATTATAGACTCAAATGGCTGAGACACAGCAGAATGTGAATTGGACTTTGCTTTTCCTTCCACTTCTCCTTGCCCTTCTCTCTCCTGAAACTCTGAGGACAATATTCTCTTGCTAAGGGAAAATTTGAACTGAAGAGTGCAAAATGATGAATGGCTTGAAAAACCATAAAAGAATTCTTTTTTGTTCAGATTTGACATGAGAGGAAGGGAGAAGCCTGGGTACTTTAAAAGTACGTTCGTGACATTTTATAGGATATATTTTGTCTTTGTTTTCCCAGTGTATCAATGCTCAACACTTCTGTAATATTGGTTCTTTTGAAGGTTTCCTAATATAAAGCTTGTTCATTTTGCACATGTATTCCTTTATTTTTAAGTCAGGTGTAATTTTAGTGTACACTGAATAACCATACTGGTGTGGAGCCAGACATTTAGCAAAAATAATATATAGGCTTTCTTTCACTGCTGTTTCAAGGGCCCTTTATGTTAGCCTGGAATACCCCCATCACTGGCCTCAGTAGAAGAGGCTTCAAGACATGATGAGAAACTTTCATGTTGTTTTATGCTGTGATAAAGAACTTACAAGGGACTTTAAAATAATGAACTGTGACAGTGTTCAAATACTGCTCTCCAGGCTGGAAGCACAAACACATTTATTTTGAGTCCTAGGTCTTTTATACCATAAAAGTAGACATATTAAGAATGTCATTTCCATAACACAGAGGTGTTCACAATATGTAAAACAGAGCACTACATAGACAGTGTTGATAATTGCATGGTTTGGTGTCTTAGGAGGCTTAAAAAATGCAGTAAGGCCTAAATTAATTTGTCATATATAATCACAGGCACAATGCAATTTCATTTAATGGTCAGATAAGTTAAAATACTCTATCTGAATATTCATTACAAAGCTTTTTCACATCTCCTGAAATTACACAGGAAAAAACCCTCAATTCCAGGTTCCTTGCGATGAATCACCAGGTTTTGGAAGTTCATCTCCTGCTACTAAAAGGTGACCTTGAAGCATCAGACCCACTACTTGCTGCCTATTCAATTGTTGCCATTATCATACTTTGGATGCAACTTGCTGCAGTGTCTTAATATTGTCACTCTTGGCAGAACTCCATATATACATTAGTATGGAATAGTATATACAAAGCCTGTATAGTCGATGAAGATATAAAGGCTGGAAAAATGTAGGAAAACATGTTTAATTTGCTCAGTTCCCTGGGCTTATTAAATTGGCTTAGTGTCTGGATTTAAAATAACCAAGCTAATACATCAGCCTCAAATCATTTTTATGCCAGAAACAGCAGCAGTGTACTTTACAGCTTCAAAGCTAGCTTTTCTTGTGACATACTGCCCTCTTGTGCACTGTAGTTTTCTTATAATCTAAGAGCAAGAAGCCCATTTACAGTCCCAAAATCCAGGTCTGATATCAATAGGAATGCAATAACTTGCAAAACATGCGTGAGGGACATGAGGAATATGTGATAAACAGAAATTCTTAGAACTGTTGATCAGGTGATTGGTTGGTAGATCTCCTTTGATATTTTCTACTTTTATCCAGAATGAGTACAACTTCTTCTTAGATAAATAAATTAAATAATTAATAAATGCTCTCTTCTTTGCAAGTAATATCAAACCAGTGGACCTCTGAGATATATTGACAGGTAGGGGCCATTCAGAGGGCTGTCAAGAGAATGGAGAAATGGGCTGGCAAAGACTTCATGAAGTTCAGCACAGACAAGTGCAAAATTCTGCCGGGAGAACAAGCCCATGCTACAGAGCGGATTGAAGACTGACCAGCTAGTATGCAGCTCAGCAGAAAATAACCTAGGAGTCCTGAGGGCTGACAAGGTGACCACTAGTGAATGACGTACTAATGTAGCAAAAAAACCCTGCTTATTAGGTATGAGTATAGACAGTAGGTCTGAGGAAATGTTCCTCTGCTTCTGTGTGACACTTAGATTGACCAGAAGTGCTGTGTCCTGTTTAGGCTCCTCAGGACAAGTACAGATACTGATATGCTGGAATGAATGCAGCAGCTGGTACCAAGGCAGTGGCTGGGGCTGCAGCACATGTTGGAGAGGCGACATTGCATTGTTTTCTTGTTTGGCCTACTTTTGGTTTTCTCTGTTTAAAATGTTAAAAACTCCAGTTTATATTCTGCGATAGAATGAAAGTTTTGCATTTAAAATCCCTTTTTGTTATCTGTAGAGAAAGTACTACCAGGAAGCTCTTGTCATCAGCAGTACTTTCATACCTGGTTTGGCTCCTGTGTCAGTAATACTTGATCTGTACAAAATGGAAAGTCTTCAACCAAGAGAGATTATGTTCTTTTGTTTAGATATTTCTAGTCTGCGAGACAAGTCATTTTTCTGCTTCTAGGTTAACGTGGAATCAAACCTCATTAAGCAAGAGGAAAAGAAATTGAAGCTGGAATTTCTTCATCCCAGTAGATATGTTGACCATTAAGTTTTGGGTAAAAGGGAGTCCTTCTCTTTCACATATATTTGACAGATGATTCTCAGGAATGCTACTTCATGTACCAAAGATGAAATGAAATATATGTCCCACCAATGAATACCGTAATAGGTTAGGTGAAAGGTAGAGCTGCAGTTATTTGTATTTGTCAAGGATTAGTTTAATTGAGGCAAGCCCTGTGGCAGAAATAAGGGAACATATAAATATCTTTATCTTAATTTAGTGTGTCAAGTTTGGCTGTAAGAATTTAAGCAGCCATGTTGGATACCTTCTTCTTTTTTGTTGATCCAGCCCCTGCTGTAATATTAACTTCTGGAAAGGACACTGGGGCTTTAGTGCTTTTGAAAAATGTCACACTTTCTCTGGATTTAAATTAGGAAACTATGTGGTAATTTAAAAATAAATTCTACTTCCCTTACTTATGGCAATGTTTAGCCCTCTTACCTGTATGAGGAAGGAAAAAATAATAATTCAGCTATTCTACCATCAGTCATGTATCACATCTTTATGGAAGTGTCAGGTAATTTATTAGAACTTTCAGAAATAGATTTCTTATATAATAATAATTCTACTCTAAAAAAAAATACTCCCTTGCCAACAGGATAAATGGTGGTTTGGAGAAGAAAGAAAAGAGTTTCTATGTAAATAATTGTTCAAAGTACATAGAGGAAAACTTTCAACCTACACATTATAAACTCTGTAGTATGTACTATAAATGGCCATAAGAAACTTTGCAATGACAACTTACTAGGGACTCTGGTTTTGCACCCTTATAGATTATCTGGTACCTATAGATCAGTTTATTGTTAGTCAAATATATTAAATTTAGAGCAGCACAAGTCCTGCAAAATTAACATGCAAATCATTACTTCCTTTTGGTCTTTTGGAAAGGAGGTCATTAAGGCAACAGTACATACTGTGGTGATGTGGAACAACCACCGACAACAATGGTCTTTGAAACATTCACAGTCTTTTCTAGCCAAAGCCATCACACTCTAAAGCAATTTCAACTGATGGGGAAGCTTTTTGGTTGCAAAAGCCTGCATCCCTTTAATGAATCTTCCAAGTGTAGAAAAAAAAAGTATAACAAAGGTGTAAAACTGGTGGATAAGCCAGTGCTTGTGAGGTTACTGCCCTTGAGTTGGAACCAGAGGTTATGTGAAACCAGTGGCAGGTTGTCTAGCTCAGGTTAAAGTGTGTAAGAGAATCACATGGAGTCTGGAATCCATGGAGAGAGGACCTGAAACCTGGAAATCTTGCACACCTGTCATTTCCCTGTTTTTTATAGCAAGGGCACTGGACTCTGCCTGTTCCAGTGTGCAGCTGTAGCAAAAAGGCTCTGCGTCCTCCAGCAGTTAATCAGAACAGAAGTCTTGCCTTCTACTGTCTTTAAAAAAAGTCTTTGAGTCAAGAGATTTCTACCTTAAAAATCTTTGCTCAGTTCCTAAAATTTTATGAGTAGGACTTTACCAGCATCTTAGCAAAATGAACTCTGAAAGTTCATACAGCAACCCCCAAGCCCTGGTTTATTCCAGTGTAATATCATTAACATTCGTCAAGAGAGATTGGTGGTAAATTAAGTGCATTAATATAATACTGTCTCAAAGTTTTAAATCAGGGAATGTTATTTTCAGAAGCCACTTCAGCCATAACTTTGTTATTAGACATAAACTCAGACATCTCTAGTGTACTGCTCTTTTACATGTTTGGTGGAGGATTTGTCACAACTAATGCTATTGAATTTTAATCCATTTCAAGCTGTGCTTGGGGGAGAGCCAATGTGAAACAAAATAAAGATTGTAAACCCAGGAGTAATAAATCTCTGAAGTTGGTGTTCAATTCTGACATGTAAGCGGATATCCTATATCCTATAGGGCTGGAAATCACTGGGGGTGAAATACTAAAAAGAATGAAATAATAAAAGATGCCCATGTGCCTTCACTAAAAAAACCCTCAAACCCTCAATACTTGTCTATTTGCTGGAATTAAACAGAAGCTCAGTTATACTAATATAAAATAGTAAAAGCAAAGTTGACACTATTGTAGCTATTTTTAGTAAATTATGTTATTATGCAAATATTGTTTTTATTTTTTTGATTATATTTTGTCCTGTACATACAAAAAAACTGTGTTACTGTTTAATCTTCTCCCGTGTGTGTAATCATACTGACTGTTCTTGTGAATCAGAGCCATTGCACACAGCAGAATTTGGCTCTGTCCTGAAACTTTCTAACTACAATTTGGCATCCTTTTCTACTGTCACTGATCTACTACTGAATTAGTTCTGCAAAGATATTACCTGGCCTGTGGAGTGAAATCAATTCAATATGACTGAAATAATTGTTAAAATCACATTTACTTCCCACAGAACACATGGTGTTTCCAATTACAGAGTTTATTTACTGCCTGTTTCCTAAGCTGTATATTCTGACTATTACTAATATTGTGGTAAGTGTGCATTTCAGTTATGCTAGGTTCCAAAAACGTAGTTTTAGCATTATGGAGTCAACTGTCTCAACTTGCACCATGGAGCATAACAAAACCTGAGAGAGACCTTTGTGCTGAATTTCATGCACCTTGAACAAATGTAATGCAAATGCAGTGTAAAGAAACAGAATATTTCTTATTTATAAGATAAAGGGATGCATAGTAGAAAGAACTTTGCTGATGTGAATAGAACCTCAATCTCCTCTAGAAAGTTTTTAAGTGCAGTTTACCTTTTATGACAAAAAAATGATGACGTGATGTTTTATAACAAAAGTATGTACAGGTTTGGAAGCCTTTTTAGTATCTTACAGATTTATCCTCTGGGATAATATTTAATCTTGAATACTCTTACCAAAATTTTAATAGAAAAATCAGACCTGTATGCTTCCATGACTTTGATTACAAGTTAATAAATAATCAGATTTTAAAATCTATGAATATCCCAATTTATCTCATTAATTAAATAATGCTGAACAAAATTGAACAATGCCCTTGTTAAATCAAAGTTACAGCTGCATTAATTTAAATCCATCAGTAATACAGAATGAAGAAAGAAGGTAAACTGACTCATCAGGGAAGCTCAAAGCAGCAAATTACAGTATATTTGATTTTTAATGTCTAACCACTAGCAAAGTAAGCTTCTTTACCCTTTTTAATTTTAACAGGAACACCATCTGAATTACTGTTAATTCACTGAATTACAAGGAGTCCATATTCTATTTAAATCATAGAATCATAGATTCATAGAATAGCTAGGGTTGGAAAGGACTTTAAGATAGAATAGAATCATAAAATCATAGAATAGTAAGGTTCACAAAGGACCTTAATATCACCTGGGTCAAAAACCCCTGCCATGGGCAGGGACACCTCACACTACTGTGAGGTATCACCCAACTGTCCTGGGTCCAGCAGTAGAGGGTTTTTTCTCCTTCTTAGTAGCTGGTGCAGTGCTGTGTTTTGACTTTCAGCCTGGAAACAGTACTGATGACACCAGTGTTTTCAGCTGCTGCTCAGTAATGTTTACTCTGACCAAGGACTTTCTGAGTCCTCTGCCAGGGAGGAGGGGAAGCCAGGAGCAAGCAGAGACAGGACACCTGACCCAAACCAGCCAAAGAGGTATTCCATACTACAGCACATCATGCCCAGTATATAAACTGGGGGCAGTTACCTGGAAGAGTTAGATCGCTGCTCGATCAGGTTTGGTATCGGTTGGCAGGTGGTGAGCTGTTGTATTCTCTTCCCTTGTTATTTCCCTTGTCATTATTATTTTTGGTGGTAGCAGCAGTGGTTTGTTATACCTTAGTTACTGGACTGTTCTTATCTCAACCTGTGGGAGTTACATTCTTTTGATTCTCCTCCCCATCC
>JAOEHX010024354.1:0-19308 GCA_025448015.1 Bolborhynchus lineola | reverse complement strand
TCTTCCTCATATCCAATCTAAACTTCCCCTGTTTCAGTTTGAACCCGTTACCCCTTGTCCTATCACTACAGTCCCTATTGAAGAGTCCCTCTGTGGCATCCTTATAGGCCACCTTCAGGTACTGGAAGGCTGCTACGATATAAGTTACACAGAGACCCTGTGTCATATCTGCCTTCCACATCAGGAGACGGGAGGAACGGCAGCCTCAAATATTTCAGGTGTCTGCAAACCTCTTTAATTGTGGAATGGAAGTGTACCATGAGTCATAGAAATCAACAGAAACCCAAAATCTATAAACCTGATGGATGAGATCAATCAGAAGAGAAACAGTTAAATGTAGCAGACACTCTCAGTCTTTCATCCAGCTATAGCAGTAAAGGTGTCTCACATGATGACAACTCTGATTCACTCAATAACTATTTTCCTACTAGCAGCTTTAGAGCTGTTTAATGATGTCATTATACCCACAAGACCACCTGTCAATGAAGGAGAAAACAATGAAAGTGATGAGGCAGTGGAGTGAGACAAGAAAGATACGTTCATTAGAGATGCAAGAAGGCAGCTGGTGTTATTGGACATAAAAAGTAGGTTGGGAAACCTTGTTAAAAGTTATGTAGTCTCCTGAAAGAATTACTGAACAAAGCAGCAAAAAAGTTTGAAGTTGTAAGAAAGGATTGACAATCACAGACATCCTTTAATTGTACTTCGAATGAAGGGAAATACTGTCAAAAGATTAAATCACAGTTTTAATTGGTACTAAGACACATTAAAAACAAGCTTTCGGTTTCATTTCTTGAGTCAGTGTTGGGGTTCAGTAAGCAATCTGAATGGAGTCTGAAGACTGGAGTTAATTATTTGTATTAGCATTTCAGATGGGCTTCCATGTAAATCCCAGCTCTTTAGTGTGCTATGGATGTTGACAAAAAGTAAGTTAAATGCTTGATCTCCTTGATAGGATCCTAGATTATGTCATTTAATAGGTAGCCAACAGCATGGGGATTGAATGACACAGGCTTTTGAAAACAGCTCTGGGATCTAATTAATTGGGACAAATTATCCAAAGCAGCTTGGCATTGAGGAAGGAGGGCAGACTCAGAGAGGAATGACAGATGGATATGGCAGAGAAGAAAGACAAAAAGACCCTTGCTGCTCTTGAATGGCTCAGCCTAAAGGCCACTCTCACCCCACCAAAAAGGTATTTGCATCATGGTTTTGTGCATCATTGTTGTTTATGTGTCACCTAAATGTCTGTATTTGCAACTCGCTATGTCTAGAGCTTAATGCCACATGGATGATCAGACCCAAAACACAGTAAGTTTTAGTGGTATTTGTGTGTACATTTGGGACTGGCCAGCTTGGTTTACCTTCAAATTGCACCCCGCTACCTAAGCTGTTTGTGGCTGTGTGGAGGGATCCTTCTGGAAGGGTCCTGAGCACCATCGGGCAATAGACAAGAGTCAGCCACTGTGGGACATATCCTGCAACTGACAGAAGAGGATAGAGACCCCCCTTAGAGGTAGCCTGAAGGCTCCTGAAGAGAGGAACCCAGTCCTTGCCATGGTGTGGTACTGGACTGCAGTGTCTTCCCACAGGATGGGGAGACCATGTCATGCACTAATGCCACACATACCTGTGACTATAAGCATTTTGAGTATTCAAGCCCCTTTAGTGCGCTGTCAGTTTGGTTTCAAGCCATGACACCCACTGTGCAGGTCTGAGAGACATCCTGCTCCCACAGGCTGCTTAAAGCCTCTTGTAAACAACTGAATATATCGACATTAACAGATACAGAGGATGATCAGCAGCATACTGATAAACTAAGATGCATAAACTGTGGTTTATGTTTGCCTGGCATGCATAAACATCTGGTACACACAAACATCACTTTAAATTCAGACAATATAATCAGAAGTCAATGAGATCCCAGGGATTTTGGGCTTGGCAGAAAGCATTTAGTGCTTCCTAGGACTTCACCATACACCACAAGGCATGTCCAAGCAAGGACAATCAGTTTTACCTCACCTACAGCTATTTTGTCTTTACTTCCATATATGTTTACGAAACATATAATACAGCTAAAGGATAAAGCCACAGAGAAACTTGGGCACCTAGCTATGCTGAACCTAATCCCACTTTAGTTACTGACTAACTTTGGAGACCCCCTATGGTCTAAGTAAGTTGGGTTTCTGATAGATAACTTTCCACAGTTTCCTCTTTAAATAGCACCATCTTGGCATGGCTTGGCAGCTCTACAGCTACCTTCCATCCAGGTTTTCTCAGAAAGTTAAGTCCAAACCCTTAAACAGCCTAACAACACCTTTATCAATTCAACTGAATCCAAGACATGCTTTTATTGTTCTGCATATGCAAAGTCAACAGCACCATTCAACTAGACACTGACTTCTGGGTGCAGTTCTACCCTCCCCCAAAGGTAATGCTATTGCTGATTCTATCTGTTCCATCAGTGATTTATGCTGTGGCCCATTGCTAGGATAGCCTTACTGCTTCCCATGGTTATACCACTTGAAAGATGACTTAGGCATCTCTGTGCTGTGCTGTTCACTATTCAATTGCATGACACCAAACATCTGCAGCTGAGCAAGAAATTCAGGTCTCACAGGGTTTGCATTAATGAAGTAACCATTTCATTTCATCCTACTGCAGTTCTAGCTGCAAAATGCCAGTATTTCTATTTCTATGACACTTCAGAAAGCCAGGGGTGTGAGTCGATTTTAAAGTGAAAAGGGTGTCTGGGGTTTTCTCTATTTCTTTATTACTTCTGGGGGGAAAGAATTATTCTCCAAAACCAAAAAAGATCTAAACGGTGAGTTTTATTAACAAGCTTTATGAAGCTTATTGTTAGAACCTGAGTACCGATGCTGTGATTTCCCTTGATCACTATTACAGGAGATGAGTTAACTAATGCCAAGCAGTTGTCTGTGCTTTTGCCAAATAAGAACTACTACAGAGTTCCAGCATATTGTGTAAAATGCATGTTTTATTTAGATTTCTTATCCCAAGAGTTAAAAATGTGTATTCATTATAATAAAATTTCTTCAGTCTATGTCATGGGCTATTAAAAATAAGTTCTACATGATTTAATTACACTTTTGGGGTAATAGGTACATAGAAAGCTTTAAAACTTACTTTGCTTAATAAGCTTTCATCTACATGACCAAATGTGTGCATTGACATCTCCTAAAGTACAAACCTTTCTCTTTTGAGCATGAAAAACAACACCTTTGTTAGCACAGTTGATATACAAAATACAGCTCATTTCCTAAAATCTAGTGAGGGTTTCTCTCCCTACAAAATTACTTGCTTAGTAGCCACTGACTGATAGGACAACAAGAATTTGGCCATCAGTTTCAGAGTACAGTCCATATAATGTAACCATCCACATGTACTAGCTAAAGTCATACAGTAAAGAAGGAGACCTAGTGCTCCTCTTCTTGTAACAATCCTTTAGGCCTCATCTACACACAAAGTTAATTATATTAAATTGTCAAAGGGAAATCCATGCCAGCAGGCTTACAAAGGTAGGCAGTAATTTTTCATTAAAGTACATCTTTTTGGAAAACTTTGATATTGTGTTTCCTATCATCAAAATCTACAGGAAAATATTATGCTGAGGGTGTTTAATTGGAAGAGGTTATTACATTTAATTAAATTGACCCTAATATTGGGATAACTCTCCCCTGTCTGTAGTTATCTGAAATGCAGGTGTCTACTATAAAGTAATTGACTAAAGCTCTAATGTCAACACAGAAAGATGAGACTCTTCAAAGGGTAATTAATTCCTCTGCTAAGACAGGAAGGATGAATCACCCTCTGGAAATACCTTTTTCCATCAACAGTACTTTCTCATCTGTGGTATTCTCATTACCACAGGATGCTATGGAGGCCCAGAGAAAAGGCACTAATGCATTTAAAAGCCCTAGACTAATTCATGGAGAATGGGCGCAGTAAGCAGATGGTCTGAAAATAGTCACCAGCTCAGGAAGTCCATAAACACAATATCTGGAAGGTGGGAAGTATCCTTTTGTATATTCCTCGCATCTTGTACTCTTCTCTAAACATCTGGTACCAGCCTCGTAAAACAGAATCCAAGATTAGAGGGTTTGTTGGTCCAACCCAGAGGGATAGCTCCTTTGTTCTAAAATGAACTTAAATCCTCAGTCCACATACACATTCCCCTTAAAAAAAGAAAGTGTGTGCTACACAAATACTAGGTATTTTTCATTATATAAAGGGATTCTATTCTATTCTATTCTATTTAGCATTAAGATTTCTTATTTTACTCCAAGATAATTTTTGGTCTTAAATGTGGCTATTTTATGTCATTCTTATAATGCATTCTCATTATAGGCAGTAATTTGCAGAAAATTATTTCTGTAGTTTCTAACAATGCTTCCAAAAGATCAGAAAGCTTTGTTTGGATGATATGTATTGTTACCTACTGTTTGTATCTCTGATACACAAGGCATCTGTAATCAGTCATTCAAACCTAAGGCTCAATTACTGCCGAAGGCATTCTATAACATGTTCAATGAATTATCAAACACATAGTGAGAGCATGAACATGCTTCTATCTTAAAATATGATTGCAATAAAAACATGCCTGAGAATAATAACATATTTGAATAGGGCATTACTAGACATGCTCTGCAGGAACACAGCATTATACCCAGTAAATCTTCCACTTTTTCTTACTGTCATTTTCAGCATCAGACCTGTTGTTTCCTGTGCCTCATTCGCTTTGTTAACTTTGCAGGACTCTGATTACATTTCCAAATAGATGGGCATGGTTTTAAAGCACTGCGTGAAGAAATTTGTATATGTTCTAAAGACATTTTTGGGGCAGTAATTACTGAATTATGGGAGGTCATCGGGACCAAACTAGTGGAAAAAAGACCTCAAATCATAAAGTCAGAAGGAACGAGCATCTTTTCAGTCTGAAAACAAGAAGACTGATGGATGCTGTAGTGGTATTGAGGGCCATTTGGTGAGAAACATGTTCAAATCCCTGAGTCTCACTCTCCTGATACTTCAGGGGGTACAGGGAAGTATTTCTTATCAAAGGGCATGGTTGGTGGCCATGGATATGACATGAACTTCTCATGCCTGAGACAATCCTTTTGGAGGCTCTAAATACAAAATGCTATAAACTGGGCTGTGACTACAGCTCATCTAGGCCATCTTCAAACACAAAGCCACTGTGAAGTGAACCAGTGTAAGAATGTAAAGCACAACTATTCTACAGTCAGTCATTTATTTACCTTTCCTGTTGTCTTGACAGTGTATCTGTTGCTGGATTGAAATTAGTAAGATACCTTGCTGCCAGTTCTCGATGCCAATGGCATTATTGCAGGCTAGAGCTAAGGTTCTTTTTATTTAACTATTGGGACTCAGTTCAGGAATACTATATTAAAAGTTGTCTCTAATCAATAAAGACCCCAGAAGGTTCAGCTTGGCTTGAACTGCCTTCTTTCTATGTCTTACCTCTGACTATCCAGGGAGCTCTGCAACCCCTAAGGTCCTCTCCAACCTGGTATTGAAGTACCTTCCAACATGGTATTCTATTCAGCCTGGAAAAGAGTGGTGACCTTATAGTAGGCTTCCAGTATCTGAAGGGGACCTAAAGGGTTGATGGAGAGGGACTCTTCATCAGGGACTGCAGTGATAGGACAAAGGATAATGGATTTAAACTTAAAAGAGGGGACATTCAGGTGAGATATAAGGAGGAAGTTCTTACTGTGAGGGTGGTGAGACACTGGCACAGGTTGCACAAAGAAGTGGTGAATGTTCCATCCCTGGCAGTGTTCAAGGCCAGGTTGGACAGAGCCTTGGGGAAAACTGGTCCAGTGTGATACGTTCCCTGCCCACGGCAAGGGGGTTGGAACTGGATGATCTTAATGTCCTTTCCGACCCAAACCATTCTATGATTCTATGAACCCAGCTCATAACTTCACTAACTAGGTGGCCATGAGTGCACTTCTTTGAAGCTTAGTTTAAGTCAAAATCAGATTGACCACAAGTAGTACTAGTACAGAATAGGCATTCTGTGCTACATTCAAAGCTTTAAACTTTTTGTATCCCTAGTCTCCACAAAAATCGATGGAACTTGGATTTCCAAATCCTTGTTTGTAAATGGAAATCCAATGCCTGAGTCACTATGATGCTTTGGATGACATTTGCAGGATTAGAGAAACAGATGCCTCCCTGTGGGGCATAAACTGAGAGTATCTAGATTAGGCAGAAAGACTAATCGGGATAGACAAAACCAAGAGAGTCATTTTGAATTAGATGCACTAAAATTCCCAGACTTTCATTACACGTTTCCTGTCATCTAATGCTGAAATCTTTCCAAGCAAAATCCAAGCTTTTCTGGGTCTGATGAACAGTGACTTTCAGGTCTGTTAGCTTCAATTGAGACATCCTTTGGAAGAGTGCAAATGTGAGTATTTGATATTTCTTCTTCTCTAATAATACATATTTTTCTTCAATCTCATTATTCTTAGCTTTGGTTAGTGGTAAGTTCATAGCAGAACTAACAAAAGGTGAAGCCAGTAATGAAAAAGGCAGATAACACTTTAAAAAGAACCATAAAATGAAGGATAAAGTATATGATATGTAGGTAATTTATGACTAACTCAATACTACGCACTCCTTTTACATGAGAAATAACTACATTGAAAAAACATCATTCTTCATAAAATTAGGAACTCAGAAACTAATAGCAAATTAAAATGTCCTTTTTAAGTTTTATTCACTCATGTGTGTTTGCATATATATGCACATACAGATACACACAATTCAATTCCTTGGTCACATGATATATCTTCGATTAAATTGCTCCAGCTGGGATCATACCGTGAGTTTCATTACAGGTTCCCTAATCAAACCTGACTCGTCACCTCATCTCTCTGAACAGCTTCTTATCTTATCTGGTTTCTTTAGAGTTTCTGTTTCCTCACACCAGCCTAATTCTCCCAGGCTGGTTTCCAACTTTGCATCACATTTTATGACTTCTTCACTACAATTCTCTTCCTTAATTTACAAGAGTCAACCCCAGACCTTGAGTCCATTCCTTGCTTTCCGCTACCACTCTATTTTCACTCTACAGCTCAGCTTGAACACGCAGTTACAGGCAAAATTGAGCCGTATCACTGTCACCTCTTCCTCCAGTGCACAAATCCCCATGGCTTTGGGGTTACACTAAGAGTGGTGGAGGTCAGATGGAGACTGTTAGCTAGAGAAGGACCACCATAACAACACAGAAGAGAAGGAACAGGCATGTGTAGGTCTAGACTGGGGATAAGAAGAGTCAACACAAAGCAGCAAACTTCCCTGAGCTTAAACAGCTAAATGTATAATTGGAAATGAAGAGTAATTTGCAATGTATACAAGGAGTTAAATTAAGTTAGAGCACTTCATTTAAAATGTAATTACTTTCCACTGCAGATCAGTTTGGGTGCTGTAATTCTGAAGAGAAGCATTGATCTCGCTCTCACCTTTCTGGGACCTTTTCACATTTTTTGGTTAATTTTGTTTGGCTTGTCAAAGGCTGGATTATTAATAATATTCTAATGTGGCAGGTGCATGCTTGTGTGTGGGAAGGTGTCATTTTAAAGTGACAGCTGAACCTTTTCTGAAATATAAGGGTTTCTCCCAAGAGAAAGTGATCTTTTCTCTTCTTTTTTCTCTGGCTATGGTATACTGTATGATAGAAGATGTTAATATTAGAAGTGGAACAGATGGCTCAGATTGAGACTGGGGGGTGCAGCTACAACTCAGAGATGGGGAAACAGACTCAGAAAGGAGCCAACAAAAGCAGCAAATTCAATTAAAAGGTTCATTTTGAGGAAGCAGGTGTGTGGTTTTTATTATTGAGACCTCCACATTCTCATTTAGAGTAACCCATTTATGAGATTTGTTATGAACTTTTCGAACCCTGTTGCTGGCATTTTACTATCTATGCCTACTTGAAGGGAATTTTAAATGTCATTGGGTAGCTCTTGCTCTCTCTTCCTCTCTCTTTGGTTACAACTGAGAGCCTCACAGCTCTATTTCACTGGCAGGGCTGACAAGCCTGTGATTCTCATTAGACACAGCAGCACAGAGATGCTTTGGGATGCTTTTGAATGGACAACTCTACAGTAACTCAGTCCCATATTGCTGCCGTTATTATTAAGCACAGAAAGTGCCCAAACTTATGTTTGACAGTTTTTCAGCAACATCACAATGTGGTATAACTAACGTATTATAAAATCAAAATCCTCCTAAGAACAGATAGTCTGCAGCTCTGTGGAAGATTCAGCTGCTTTTTCCTGACCCCTAAGACCCTCCTAGGCACTATTCTTGCTATAATATCATTCAAAGCTTTTACAAAGATAGGGCTGAACACTGACTGGCTGATCATCTCCAAATTCCATACCCAAGAAACCAGATGATACGTGCTGTTTCATAAAATAACACAAAATTCATCTTAAATTCAGCCAGAAGCACTTCACCCAAAATCAAAGCCTTTTCTCATTCTCTGCCCAGGTTTGCTAATTCCATTCTCCTTTCCACTGCTGCCAGACAAGCTTCTGGAGGTGTTTCTCTGTTCATAGTTACATCTCCTTGCATGTTGTCCCTAAATGTTGGGAGTTTCTTCTTAACCCATGTACAAGTACCCAGTTGTGGTTGGGTACTTGTAAAACACTCGAACAGTGTTTAAAGCAAATCCTCTCCTCCTCATCCCTTTCCCTTCCCTCTCAGAGTGTCATCCCCACAAGCAGAATCTACATGTTGCTTTCCGCAGCAGATCCAGAAAGCCACCAAATGTGGATTATGGAGGGCTAAGGAGAGAAAACAAGTCCAAGGCTTAAAACTCGATCCTAGGAATTACCTACCAGCATCTCTGTGAGAAGCAGAAATGATCTGTGATAGCAAAAGCACCAGATACAGCACCATGCACCTGATACATGCATTGCATTTCCTGAACTGAATCAGGATTGAGATACAGGAAAATCAGGAGACCAGCAAAACAACTGTCTTTGTGTCACTTCAGACAGACGCAGTTGTAATCTCATCCTTCAGTTCTTATTCAGGCACAGCTTCCCAAATCCAGGCTCACAGTGGCTGCTTCAGATTCACTATTGTCACCCAGCTGGTTTATGGTGCTTTTGTGACACGAAGCAGCTGTACATCCAGATTTATTGTGTCAGTGCCCATATGCGATCCACATAATTGTGGGAGAAAACTCAGTTTGATAAGAAATCCAAAGATACACCTCATCTAATTAGATTCTTACCTCCATCATGACTCACACTGAATCACAAAACACAAGTGTACTTGACTCAAATCCTTGCCTCTAGAGTCTGTAACACAGTGAATAGTTGTCTATCTCACAGGCGTCAAATGTGAGACCCAAGAGAATGAAATCTTCAGGGTCTCCTCAAAATTCAACCACTTGTGATGGAAAGATAAACTAAAAGTTGTCTTGAAACGACTACATCAATATCTTTAAATTGCTCCAAACCACACGAGCTGTGTCCTCTCACCTAAGCGAAGCATTCCATGCCCTTTAATGATTTTTGACTGCTTGTTAAACCAAAGGTGCAAATATGAGTCCTTTGACACCAAGTGCACTCTTGTCATTCTGTAGAAATGTCACACGATGATGGTACAAGCTGTTAAGACAAAGTGATTGACACATCATCCTAACTACCCTCCCAGGTCCTCTTTCTGAGGCAATCAATTTGGTGTCCTCATTAAATTTCACTATTTGGGTACCTTACATTAGTTGAAAGAGAGAGTCTACAGTGTCTTTGAACTGAAAGTATTTAAAGATCATTCTCACAGACAGGGATCCCTATCAGATGAGAGTCAGACCTGCTGCAAGCTGTCAAAAGACAGGAGAAAAAGTGAGAGGAAATTATCCAGCTCAGAGCTGGCTGGGGGACACTGAGATCTTCAAAAGGGTGCCAAGTCCTTCCTATGTGGTATAAGAACCCAGCAGCAGCCAGTAGTCAGTAATGTAAGGAATGACACAGTCATGCTCTGGAAACCAGAATGTGCTGCCACATAAAGGCGTAACAGTGGCAAGGCTAAATTTACTGCTCTGCTGGTTCTCTACTTGCTAGTAATAAATTACTGCATTAATAACCCTTTATACTTATCCTATTGGAGATTATATGATTACTGATAAAACTTTAAACTGCATTAGCAACACTACACTAATTGCATTAACTGGCATAATAAAGTTAACATTTAAACACAGTGTCCTTGATACAAACACGGTAAGCTTGCACATCTCATTAAGATTAATATTGTTGGAATAATGTCACATTATTTTTATCTGAGGCAGTATTACCAAGCAACCATGACCCCCTGACTTAACATTCAATATTAGGTAACAGGATTAAAGCAGTCCTTTTAAGATGCAAACACAAAGGCAAACTTAAAGGTGGTTTTACATAAAGCAGAAGTTAATCAACTGAGGCCAATTTAAACCCTATAAGATCTTCACTCTGAAAGATACCAATGTACATGTCCCAGGAAGCCCGAAACAGCAGATTAGGATATGGTAGTCTGAGCAGGTAGAAAACACCATTTTCCTCATATTTATTCCTAGTTCTACATGACCTTTGACAAGTAACACTGCCTCGTTCTGTGATCACATCTACTTCAACTTGCAAGAGACCTTAAACCAGAATTAGAAGGAAATTGAGAAACTGGAAAAAACATTTATTTCTACACTGCCTTCCCACCATAAAAATCATACAGGAGCAGTGAATTTAGCATAAAATTTGACCCACAGCCCTACACTTAACTGGATGAGTCTAGGAATGGAAAGGAAAACATACATCAAAGCCAAACCAACAAAGATTGCCCAGTAAGAGGGGGAGTTTTTACAAGGGCATGTGGCGATAGAACAGGGGGGAATGGCTTTAAACTTACAGAAGGGGAGATTGAGATGAGCTCTTAGGCAGAAGCTCTTCCCTGTAAGGGTGCTGAGGCACTGGCACAGGGTTCCCAGAGAAGCTGTGGCTGCCCCATCCCTGGCAGTGTTCAAGGCCAGGTTGGACACAGGGACTTGGAGCAACCTGCTCCAGTGGAAGGTGTCCCTGCCCATGGCAGGGGTTGGAACTGAATGAGCATTAAGGTCCCTTCCAACCCAAACCAGTATGGGATTCTGCGATAATTAAGTGGTAGCTTGTGAATAAGCAGCAGATACAATGACAAAGTTTGGTCAAGAGAAGAGGTGAGAAAGACGATGGGGTCTAGATTATGATGTCCTCTCATGATTCTTGACTCCACACCCACAGTGGGGTCAAATACTCCAGAAAGCTCTGGGCCAAGGTTTTCCCATCCTCAGTGCATGGGCCACCCACAACCCAATCTGAGCCACACGGCTCTTCACCTCCGAATTCCAAGCTTTGAACATAGGAACCAAACATAAGATCTCAACCATCCTGATCCTGGGAGCAGAGCAGCCTCCTGTTTTCATTAGCTGGGTCAAGTTGTTACTGTGAATACTGATCCTTGCACTGCAATTCCTCCTTTGGTAAAACAAGAAATGTAGCACCTATTTACTTTGTCACAGCATTGTGAGTGGAATTTGCAATATGGATTGCAGCTGCTCCAATGGAACACCTCAACAACAAATGTGCTGAATAACCAGGCAAGAGAAATACTGATTCCTTTGAGAACAGCCATATTTTTAGTTGAATGTTGCCTTAAAAATACATGACCTCTTTGGCCTGCCAAATAGCCACACTAAAGCAGTGCAATTTCTTCCAGTAAAGCTCTGAATGGAACAACATTAAAATCCAATATTTATTCATGTTACAGCACAGTTATTTGATATGTAATAAGCATTAAGGGAAATATAACTCTGTAGTTGACGAATCTAAACTTTGTTCTATAGCTCAAATCTCTGGAGGAGACATGATACTTGACATTTAATTTGAAAAGCAAGGTAGCCTGATGGAGAAAAAAACTTGTCCATGTCGACTGTAAAAAAGCATTGGTGCGTTTTATTTGATATGGTGGATGTGCTTAGCTTTATTTTCACATTTTAATAAGCTCATCTCATAAAAGTCTAATGAAAATAGAAAGATCATCTATCATAAGAATGGACAGGTACAGACTTTTATCTCTGGATTCTCATGTAGAAGAAAACTGGGTTTCTTCCTACTGATATAAATAAATGCAAATTGAAGAGTATGAAATTGCCTAAAACATCACAAATTGCTAAAGGGAAATCATGATTCCTAAATGCCAATATTAGATTACTCAAAGAAGCTGAATTTTCATGATGCATAATTCTAAGATGACAATATCATCAATTTCAGTCTGCATTGTTTTCGCTGTAATAATATTGTAATGTCTGTCATGTCAATGCAATAGTCAGTTCAGTGGCAAAGAAAATGTTGTTCTTCAGCTACAAGTCCTATCTTTTTTCTATGGTCAAGTGAATTTCACCCTTATGGGTGTAATAATTTCACATCCACCTGAGTAAGGGACGGGAGACAGGACACATAACACATGGAGAACCTTACAGCAGTCTCAAGAATGATTATTTGACGGTCCCATCAGGGATCTTTGATAGGGTAAGTCAAGTTGAAGAGAAGCTACCCAGTCTGCACAACTGATTACACCTCATTTTATTCCTCTGAGCAACTTTATCTCTTAGGACTGCCTTATCCCATTTTCATTGCCAGCATGACAATGACCTCCTCTCCCTTTCACAGCAGGGGACCAGAGGCACAGAAGGAGTCTGTGGCATCTGCTCTAGTGCTTGTAAGTACAAAACCCCAGAGCATGGTCATCCCGACCTCAGCTCCAGCTGCATCAGACCCATACCTATTGCATCCTTACAACTGACCCTTGGATTTCCTGAGTTCACTGATACTGACACCATAGATCAAATCCTGCTTAGAGGGTCTGAAAACAGGTCCAGACATTACCACAGCCATAGGGACCCCAGCTAGAAGTAGTAATTCTGGCTGTAAATATTACCCTCAAGTAGTCACATGTGCCACCTACTGCCTCTAGGCTCTCCACAGGTGAGATTTAACTCCACAAACACTGCTCAGAGATCATATCCTAATGAACTACTTCTTTGTTTGTGTTCATATTGCCTTTATACTATATTGATTGACTACATTACTTCTCTGGGGGGGGTTTCAGTATAGCAGTATTGTAAATCCAAGCATTATATAGGAATCACTTGAGCTGATGAATAAAAAAAAATCAGCTATCATCTTCAGGAAGATCCAGTAACTGTCTTTCAGTAGTAAAATAATCATCTGATTATCTGATTAGAGAATCTCCCTCTTTTGGGAGTCTATAATCTCTTACCTGTGTGTTAACTAAGTAACAAGTGTGGAAAATTGCCTTGTCACATTAAATTTCTACGTGTCAGTTTAATGGAATAAACATATAATGGCTGGATTTCACATTGGTTATACCACTCTTAGTAGCAGTAAGAACTGTTGACACATTTAGTTCCTCTGATTGGTAAGATAAGATGGCATGTGATGGCCAGGGCTGTATTCTTACAATGCTAAATCAATAACTGCACCATCACAAGGATTGTAGGTATTGGTTGATGCCATCTCCCCAGTCACTCCTGTTACTCAGCATGACCCCTGTATGAACAGTAGTGCTAAGGCTGCATCTTTCTTCTGCTGCACTGTCACATCAGCACAAGTGTACTTGTGAGAGCAGCCCAACATCCATGACAAGCCCCCAAACAGCATAGAGGACAGCATTTAGAGCCAAACTTGAGAATCATTACACCAAGGCAGCATTAATGTGCTGCTGACATCTGAGTTCAGCTGCCTCCTCATGTCTGGTCCCCATTTTGAAGAACAGGTTCAACTATTACTGTAACGAGAAAGCTTCAGCAGATGGAAGATACTGGGGTTCAAGAGCAAGGAAGGGTGCATGAATTAAGGAGTGCTGACAGACACAAAAGGAGACCCTGTATCTGAACTCCAACCCCTGGTCACAAGCATACCTCATTTATGTGTGCATGAACTCCAGTGTTCTTTTTCCTAAGCACTCTCCAAGTTGTCCTCATCAGCTTTTTCTCATCAGCTCCTAATTATTGCTCACCTCCTATGAACTCCTCCCTAATTACTCTTTCCCTGTCTCTCCAGGGCTTCTGCAAGAATGACAATGCCATTTGCAAATCTGAAGTGACTCAGCTCTAAAGCTAACCTTTAGTCCACTTCTGTGTTCCACCAAGGTTTTTACTTTCTTATGAAGTCTAAATATAAAAGCCAGATAACTGAAGACCATTCTTCTCAAGTTGCCTTGAGGATGAAGAGGTAGACTGCACAACAAGCCTAGGAGAAGTTGGTTGCATTTCTGTCATATTTAGACTGAAACAGTGTGAGTAAACACTTATTTCTGTGAAGAGGTTACAGGAATCAAAATGCCAAGAGACCACTGACCTTCCTCTAACCACCTTTTCCAACCTCTTCACCTTCCAAAGGGAAAGCGTCTCAGGACTAATCACTTCTTTCTGTTGCATCTGTCCATATATCTCATTTTTAGCTCCTTTTCAGACCTCAACTTTGTAATGTTATACTTCTTTTTCTCCCCAGAGTGACACTGACATGGGTAATACCCAGATGCTTCATCCTTCTCCCTCACCTAATGAAGAGCTTTGGAGGGCCCATTGCCCTTGTTACTGCTCACAAACAGCAGTAAGATTTACTTCACTCCTCCCTGCTTCACTGCTTCCACTTTAATTGGATGACGTCCACTGAGTCTTTTTCCTAAGATGAGACCAAAATAATCTGCTTTACTTTAAATGGATCAAGCCGTGTTCCTGCATCTATGAGCAGTGTCATCATAGTTCAGCTGGGCTTCTTCCTCATGTTCTTCTGGACTGGAATACTGCCGCCACTATTTCAGCTACTGCCAGTCTGTCTGGCAGCCCATAATCCTCTTCAGGCACCTCTTGCACATGAATTCTGAGCCATCATCTTCTTCATGAACCATTGAAATCAATCCCATTGCCATTCTTTGTTTCTGCTTCTATTTTTCTTCTTCTCTCATTGTTCTTCATTGACTTCCGTCTGCCAATATGTGAGCTTATTAGGCAGATACTGATGAATAAGCAACAGACAGCCGAGGACCAAGCTTGGATATTGGATCCCATCTGTTTATTTTGAGCAACCCAAGTAACTCCCTTTTCAAGACAAACTGCAGAAACAGTCTGAAAAGTCTTTCCCTGCAAGCACAGCTTCTAAATGGCATCAGGGCTGAGATTGCAGCAGCTTTGGTTCCCCCACTCTAGAGTCTTCCAACAGTATGTCAGCAAGCTTCCCTACTCCCAGATTTCCTCTACCAGTTTAAGGCCATTCCCCCTTGTTATGGATCTATGCAGCTGCCCCAGTAGCTATTGCATTGAATATATGGCTGTGGACAGTTCATGTATGTGCAGCATCAAGAGTAGCAGATGAGTGGTACCATCCAAGAACTCCTGTATGTCAGTACCTGGGCCAAGCTTCACCTCTTTAGGAAAAAAACACATCTTTCAAACATATGCATCTTCTAAGTGCTGTGTAGTCAGCACTCAGACAGCCTAGAAACATTTATAGGCACCACACAGCTATTTACATACACACCACCTTGTTGTAAGCTTGAAGGAAGCATCAAAAACATGCCCCAAAGGCAATTTTGGAAATATCCAAGATTCAGATGAGTGGGTCTCAACAAGCAATCCTCTCCTTACACTAAGCATTTTAGCAGCAGACAGGCTCAAATACAAGAGATATTCCTCTTCAGTTAATACAGAAGCTGTTCTGTATTCACAGAGAAAAACAGCAAACGTAGGTAGAAATGCTGATTTGACACAGGTCATTTCTTAAGCCACTTTTTCTCCTCTCAGATTAAGTGTCACAAGTGAAGGACATGGCTGGACAGACAGGTAGGACTGATTAAATTGTCACATACCACTAATACATTAATTCATTCTCTGCAGGAGAAGTGGAATGGCAAGGTTGCTGTCACTGGTGATGTTTCACTCTGTGTGGCCACAAATGAAGCCCCTGAGGATGTCAAGGAATAAACAGGAGGACACAAAGCAGGGGAGCATGTGTTATGCATGCACAAGTAGGACAAAGCAGTTGTTAGTCAAGGACTTAACTGTAGGGACACAAAGGATGGTACTCGATGATCGCTATAGATTCCTTCCAACTTGAGATATTCCATGATTCTGTGATTCCTCCCTTAGGGCCCAGTTCTCTGCCCCTCTGGTTTGGAACAAATCATTTGCTTTAAATCAAAATGGGTACAAGCCACATTCACAGAAGTCTGACAGGTCACCTCCATAGACTGTCTAAAACCTCATTCATATTAATTTTCTTGACCCTTGCAGAATGAAAGGACAAGACTAAGAAGAGCCCTTGTGACTTCCTTTCATATTAAAGGCAAAGATAAATAGAGCACAAAAGATTTGGAATTTGGGTTCAACTAAAATAAGCCTTACAAATGAGAATACTTATAAAATATGCCTTCTGAAAGCAAAATAAAACAAAACCCAATGTGCAGTAATTCTGCAAGATGGGTTTAAACAATGTCTGTGAAAGTTCAGACATAGATTTCTCAGACGATTTCTTCCTTCCATGATGATCTTAACCAGAAACAAAACCTATGCATGCCTAAATAAGCATGTCACACGCATCTGTTCAATCAATAATCACAGTTGTAAAGCACCGTTCTCATTTCTGTTTTCAATTATATGGCAGAATGAGAGGAATGGAGATGCCCAACCTCATCCACCTCTTCCTTAAGTTATTTTTGTGCTAGCAGAAATCCTTTGAGCCTGAGCTCTGATCAACTGTCATCACCATAAGACCTCCAAACCTTATCTGAGTTATTTCCTGCTTACCACAACTAGCATGAAAGCAAAATCCTACCTCATTGCTTACCTTCTATCTCTAAAATGATTATCAGATTTGGGAGGAATCTTTTCCACCTGGGTAACTAAAATCAGCAAACACACAACTGGAGCAATTGGAGCTGAGCAACAGTTACAGTCAGGTGGTTGTGTAGTAGTAGTAGTAGTGGTAGTACTAGTAGTAGTGGTAGTGGCAGTAGTAATAGTAGAGACGTTTAGGGCATGCTTGTACTCATGTGTGTAGCTAGTCCCACAGCTGTGTTTACTCTGTAGTGAGCCAGCCAGACATGTATCTGTGACAACATATTGCCCAAGCAAGTAGCGTTCACTTGCTATTTACATTTCCAATTTGGAACTTAGTGTCAAAAAAGGGAAGAATCCTGGTTTTGGCTCCATCTGCAGCTACAGACTTGTGCCAGTGTCAGCACAGGCTTGTGCCAGTGTCAGCACAGACATGTGCTGTGCATGGACATCTCCCCGAGGTTGATCATTCAGCTGCTTCTGATGACGGATCTAACAGAAATTAAACTTTGGTCTGAATTCACTGTATCATTAATTCCTTCTCTTTATGTGTCTTTGCAGCTTTCACCATGGATCTGCATATCACTGTTTACATTACCCTTTCTCCATCTCATGAGCAGTCCAAACCAAAACCCTCAGTAGACTATGAAAGGATTCCCACTGGCTGCAGCCGACCTCAGGAAAGCTGTCTGCAGCATTCAAACACTAACTGCACTATATTCTTTAGCCACCATTCCTTTCAGGTTTTTATTACTGCAAACATTATCTTCTAGTCCCTGATATTTTAAATTTGCTTTGAAACTCTGGAGAACAGAAAGCACGACGTGCTCATCTGGCTGGCCTCCCAGATACAAGCTCTCCCTAGTCCCGTGCTTGAAAGGTACTAAGCTTTAGGTTTGTTCTAAGTTACAGAGCAAAGGTTGAATGTGCAATTATTCTAGTTAGCTGCAGCCTGACATCTTTTTCTACCCTGTTTTTTTTTATCCTAGGGCTCTCCAAGTTTTTATTTTAAACAAATAGCTTCTATAGGAGAAATAACTTCCCATAGCATCAGAAGAAACAAGATGCTCTTAACCCGTAACAGGAGGGAAGATGAAACGTATCCATTCACAACACAGCACAGTTGAATTAGGCTCACAGTTCCAGAACCCATCTAACAGCCACTTGAATTTTGCATTGCTTAAAATAGAGAAACACAGAGCAATTTACTGCCCTCCATTTATCAGCTTTCTGTGATGTTGGAAGGCTGCACTTTCCTTTGAGTTGTGAAGCAAAGATGAGCAACAAGGTGTTCAATACACCAAAGCATGCCTGTTTAGGGGGTCTGTTCACACCAAACTACAAATGTCCGCCCTGTTTCTGAGTTGTACTGAGTTTAAAACATGGAGGATTAGTAACTCACAGGGAACAGAAACAGCTGACTCATTGTTTCAGGTACATCTTCAGCAATCAATTAATTGCCTGATCAATGCAGCATGATCTAGGAAGCTTAATTGAAGAGAATGAGCGCTTAAGAAGCACATATCTCCAGGGGGGTACCACCGCCTGTAAAGTTAACAGCCTTTGGAAATGCAGCTGCCTCATTTGATTTAGGAGGGGAAAACGGTATGAAACAAGATATAAGGACATCATGGATAATTGACATCCAGAGTGATACCCTTCAACAGGGAGGCTTCAGGCTGAGAATTTATTGACACCCACAGGCTCCGGTGGCAAGAGTCATAACACATACATGTTCACATTTGGAATGCAACAGCAGGAAGGCATGAATTTTTTATCATGCCATCACAAAGATGAAGATGATTTTTCCTGAAAGGAACAATGTTCTTTTAAAGAATAAAGAAAAATCTCCCTGCACATTGTGGGGCTTTTTTTGTTTAGTTATAATCTTGTTAGGACTACCTGTTAGTAGCCATGTGAAACCAGATGAATCAGACACTTTTTTGTATTAGGCAGAAGGGGGCAGAGATTTTAATGTCACCAGGGCTACTGGAAGTCTGATTTTCCCTTGTGTACACAAGCTATACGCTTTAGAAGGAATGAAGTAACTGTCTTTGAACCATAAAAACCATCCAGCAGAATGTCTCACCTAACACTGATACTCTGAAATTGTGGCTTTTTAATTGTCTTTTCTCAGAGGTGTATGCCAATTGCTCCATGTATCCACGTATCCCTGTATCCATGTATCCTGGGCTGCATCAAAAGGAGAGTGACCAGCAGGTCGAGGGAGGTGATCCTGCTCCAACACTCTGCTCTCATGAGACCTCACTTGGAGTACTGTGTGCAGTTCTGGTGTCCTCGACATAAAAAGGACATGGAACTGTTGGAACAAGTCCAGAGGAGGGCCACGAGGATGATCATGGGACTGGAGCACCTCC
>JAOEHX010024353.1:34494-69800 GCA_025448015.1 Bolborhynchus lineola | reverse complement strand
GTGCTCCAGTCCCATGATCATCCTCGTGGCCCTCCTCTGGACTTGTTCCAACAGTTCCATGTACTTTTTATGTTGAGAACACCAGAACTGCACACAACTTCAAGTGAGGTCTCACAAGAGTAGAGTAGAAGGGCAGGATCACCTCCTTCAACCTGCTGGTCATGCTCCTTTCGATGCAGCCCATGATGCGATTGGCTTTCTGGGCTGTGAGCACACACTGCCAGCTCATGTTCATTTTTTCACCAACCAACATCCCCAACTAGGACAATTTAGTGAAATTTTAACTTAAATGAGGGGAAGTGTGAATGGATGGAAGATGGCTGAAAACTTCAGAGATTAGGTACTACTGATCTATTTGAGGTAGTTTTTCTAAACTTCAACAATTTTTTGTTTTCAGCTTTTTTAAGCCCTTTTTTAGTATGAATGAATTAAAAAGGGCTTCTTATGTGTATTTATTAGTTTAATGGTCTGCAATCATCTCTCCTATTAATATGTGGGTTACTCTGTGTTTCTCTGTAGAGGCTCCTGTGTGGTCTGAAAGCTGCACTCACAGGTTACGGTTTCTTCCTCCATTCGAAATTTACTGTCAATTCACACTTTCTAATTTGAAAATGTAATTTTCAAATTTATCAAAAATTCAATTTATCAAAATTTTTCAAATTTTGAAAATTTAATTTTAAAATCCTTATTTTTCTTCCTTTTCTTTTTTTTTTTTTTCCTTTCTAATTATTCTTCTCCTTGAAAAGAAAACTGGATTGCAAAGTTGGAAATGAAAATTGACCAGTGTTTTTCTCAAAGTTTTGTAAAATGGATGAACACATGGGCTGACAACTTATACGTAAGGTAGCATTACAGAGATTGAATTTGAATTTTGGCTGGTTAATATTTCCTTAGGCTTTGGCCTTGTTCCCATTGCTATCAAAGGGAAATCTCTCATTAAGTTAAAAGAGTGTGGAATCAGGTGTTTAAAAAATCGTACTGAAACATGACATGGTTATAAATGCCAGTAAAACTTCTGAGTGATCTTTCAATGGCCCTAATAATTCAGGGCTGATCCACACCAACTACGTGTTTTGAAAAAGGGCAATGCACTGAAATGTTGCAAAATCCTTCCCCATTCCCCACCGTGCTGAATAGTTAAGTGTGGAGTGCTTCTCAGGAAACTTGTGTACTCTAGTGGATAGCCATCCATGGAGCGATTGTGTTTGGTTAGATTTTAGTGCATGTTCTAGAGCTTTCCATAGATACCTTGAATGCTGGGGTCTGGGTGCCCATCCCCCTCCCTGGAGTGAGATACGAGCATGGGCAATGTCCTAACTTCAGACTGGAACACAGCCTCAGCGCGCACTACGAAATCCACGAAGAGGGAAGCTATCCCATCTTCCAGTATGTAAGGTAAATGAGGCAAGACTCTAGAGTGCAACAGACTTAGTTTAGACACAGACATATAACAGCAAGCTAGAGCAGTGCTTTAGCTTCTCTTTTTATCTATTCTAATGTTTTGTCTGCTAGCATTCTGGTCTCCTCTGAAGTTTCTACTTGTTTCTGATTTACTCTTGCTACTTCGAATGTTTATGATATTGGCGAATTTACTTATTAGCATTACTTATTTCTCTTGCATATCAAAACACTTCCTAAACAGGAAGAGCCTAATTCATTGTTACTCACCCATCAAAGTTTAGGTAAAAAAGGACAGAACACCTAAAACTGTGTGTGTGTGAAGTTGCTGTGGGAAACTATTATTGTGCTGCTTTGCTTGTTATCATTCATGGCTGTAGGAAAATATCTTAAAGCTTCCTGGGACCACAGAATAAACCACCATAAGAGCTGGTATACAGTTGAAGAATTTTATTTCCTGCGACTGACAGCTCTTTGCAAATTAACATCTTAGCCAAATGTTCAGATAACATCAATCATCGTATCTTCCCAGAAACCAATTTACACCACCTTACAGTAGATGAGGATAGCTGTAGGACATCATAAAGATAAAAGACACACTGATATAAAAAGTGGTTTTACCCTATCAGGCTGGACAAAATGTAAGGAATTGTTTTCTGCAGAAAGAATAACTTCTTGGTCAATTAGAATTGTTGTCAAGAAAATCATCACCAAAACCCTTCTTTCTGAATTTTAAGTAGTTCTATAGTCATTTTAAACAACTTTGGTTTGGTTTATTCATTATGCGATGATCTGTGGCACGGCCTAAACCACAACACTGCTGTGTGTCTGATAGTTATGATTTCTTGTACACTCATAGCGCACAGCACCAAGGAAAATAAAAGGAGGAACTTGGAGTGAACAGTAGATCTGTGGATTTTTTTCATCCAGCTCAAGCAGGAAGTTCTTCAGTCCATCCCAAAGAACCTCAAAGTTACAAACATTGTGAACACTGCAACAGTATGAAATGAAACTTGAGTGGAGAGAATATCACAAATCATAACCAACACTAACTGCATTGGGAGTGTCATCATCAGATACTATAATTTCAAAGCACAAAGTTCCACACTCATGTCAATCATGTCTTAATATTCAGCTGACCAAACATGCAGTGTTTTTACTGCCATGGACTAAAAGTGCCAATAGTTAATATTTTGGCTTCCAGGTGAAAAAAAGGAGCACTTATGACTTGCTGAATTCACTGTACTTATGCTCTTGGTTAAAGTTGAAGCTAAGCACAGGATTCAGTGCTCTGAAGAACTAGTAATACCTTTTAAAAGAAATAAGTAATTATTACAGGAAAATTTATAATTTCTAAATTTCTATTCAGAGTCAGTTATTTGCAGCAAATGTAAATCTAATGTGACATTTTGAATATAGCACTTAAATTAAAAGTTTGTGGCTAATAATTTTTGCCCAGATTACTAATGCTAGATATTAGTTCAATTTTCTACAATTTCAGGAAAGTGTCAACCCAGCAGTGTTATGGTATGCAACCATTCTAATATTTATGTCCACCAAATTTTTGGTGTACTACTTTTTGGGGACATTTTTCCCCCATAAGTGAGTAAATCTTACGTACTTGCTTCAAAATATTAATGCTAATTTTCTTTGCCAGTTAATTTGGGGGTAGAAAATATAAATTGGGCTTGGTCCCCCTTGTTTGATAATTTAATACCGATATTACTCATGTTATTAGTTTTACTGGTAAATCAAGGAGCAAGTTGCCGGAATCCAGCTGTGACCCCAGGGCAGGAACTTTCTGCCGGCTGTCACCTTCTGACAGTTCAGGCTGTTAATTACCTCCAACAGCTGGAGCACAAGCACCTCTCTGTCTGCCAGCTGGCAGCCTCCGCCTCACACTGGCAGCCTGAGAAGATTTAAAACCTGTAACAAAAGGCTGCTATGTAAACAGTTTATTGTATAATACACAATGGCAGCAGTAGACTCACATCAAGAATCAAAGGTAGTCTCTGCCCTGGAAATGATGCAAGCCCCCTGATTGCCTCTTTCCATCAGTCAGCAGACAAAACCTGAAGTCCAAAGTGAAACAGTACAAGCTAAGGCTTCTCAGACTCTGACTTCTGGTATGCAAGTGTCTGAACTGTTGTGATACGGTAGAACTCTATCGATTACTTTAACGTGTGAAAATAACACAGTAAGATTTTACTTGGTTGCTGATATGTCAATCACAAACCAACAGGAACTGCAAAAATAGTCTTTGAGGTTTTCTTCTCAGAAAACAAATATAGACTTTATGAACACATTCTTAGGTCCCCACAAGTCCTTAAAGTGACACAAGTGACCCCTTTAGATGATGTATAAAGGCTCACAATTGCATTTCTGAGGGAGCAGTGTTGCTGTGCTGTATGTAAAATTTGTGAGCTGCTCAAAAGTTGTGGAAAGTAGGTTCCTCATTAAAAATTCACGAAAAGGCTTCTATATAGCCATATCTGTTCAGAATGTGCAGCTAAACCATTGCTGGAACCAGACAATGGGAAATGCCCAAGGAGGGGCTTGCATTTCAGCTTCTGGAATTAGTTATTTTATGTCTTACATGTCAATAATTTAAGTTTAGGAAACGGAACCACCCCAAGCAAGGGTCAAAGAAGGTACCCAAAGCCTTTTATCAGCTTCAGCTAAGTGGTTAGAACACTTGCTGAGAGGCAGAGCAGGATTGCATCCATCCCAAGACTAAGGAGACTCAAGTCCCCATCTCTCTTTTGCCTGGAAAGCAGCTTGGAAACTTCCAGGTGAACTTGGGCCACCAGAGACCCAGAATTGCAAACCTGATGGAATGCAAACAGAGCAAGAAGGAGCATAACTGTGAACTGGGATGAAATAGTCTTTCCTGGCAGAGAGATATTCTGGACTGCATCCCTATTCTCTGTAATGCTCAAGTATTTTATATGCTAGCTGCTTGGTGCACTGTGTTTCTGCAACAGTAATTTGTGGAGATTTAAGATCCTAAAGAAACAACAACATAATGAGTGTTCTGACAGTTTCCAATTGCGTGTATATATATGAGCTGAGTATATATATGGGTAAGGAATATTCCATACTACTAGGTTTGCATTCCAATTCATGAAGGTTCAGACATCTGCTATCTCTCTATCATACTTAGGTAAAGTATATCATACTGGTAGCAAGCCAGATCTTCCAGGGGCTTTCAAATGGTATCATTAGAACAGCTGAAATCAGTCTTTAAGAAGCAAATGGAGCAGTAACCTTTGCATTTCAGGATAGGAAATAAGTGAAAAAGAGATTTGTAGAGTGATTGTTATAGAACAACCTTTCTCTTTCTGTCTTTGTCTTACCAGGTTTTTACTCAAAGACAAAATAATCCATATCTTGGTATAAATATTATTTCTTACATGGGAATGAAATTTCATGTCAGTGGTACATTTTCCACAGACATCACAATATTGTTTATTAAATTTATTTTGACAAATTTTGCAGTTTATGTCCTTTGAAATGACTCCTAGACGAAAGGAACAACTCTTGGTTTAGAGAAAAAAGTTATTATTGAACTAGTGAGTCCTAGGGATTTCTACAGTAGAAGTCAGCCTGAGTACCCTTATGTAAATACAGTTCCCAGTACTTACAAGTATTTCACCTCCCTCATCTTTCAGATAGACTTTAATACAGAGTTTGCGTTTGAACATATTTCAGATCAGGAGTGGTCACAGCTCTATCTCCTCCCTCCCTTGCAGACAAAAGGAAGTTGGAACAAGAATAAAACTGTTCAAGAAAGGGAAGGCTGAACTATCAACTTCGCAAAAATTAACAAGATCAACCCAAGTACAACCTGTATGGTCTGCTGATTTCTAAATGGTTATGAGCCTCCCAGGCCAGGGATGTCCATGTAGTTTTTAAAAAGGAAACATCTGGGATGGCTTTTATATCACTATGGAGCAGGCAGTTCCACTCCTATACTTGCAATTTGTGTATTCCTGACAGCCATTTCAAAGCTACAAGCTTTATGAGGCTGAATCTCACAATAGCCTTTTAGATCAAATGAATCCTGAGGTAGGATGTACCAAACTGTGGTTTTGGCTACAATGGAGCTCCCTAGTATTTGCAGCAGTGCAAACAGGAGCAAAGTTTTGTCCAGTGATTTCTATGCATAACGCTAAATATATATGTTTTCCACAGTTTGAAATTTAATGTACAAGAAAGAAAAAAGTAACTTCAAATCAGTGTTTTATATGATTTATACATATGAAACATTGTTTATAAGTTATTTTTACATTAATGTTGGAAGATGCTTTGTAAAGGATGCCCAGAAATGCAACCAACTGCTAATATAAAAGAAAGCCTGCCTTCACTATAGCTGAGCTAAAGCAAGGTCCGTTTCTTTGCTTTCTCCTCTCTAAAGTTGTGGCAAACCTTTTGTCAGCTCTCTTTCCTGCAGACAATTCCCTTCACTTGTGGTTAACTGCTTCACTGCTGGCCCAGCAGTCAGATCTGTCCTGTGCTGCCATATCACACGGATGCTCCCTTGAAGCCAAGGAAAAGTCAGCAAGACATACCTGGTATCTATCACCAGCAGACAAGCTATCAGATAACTCACTGAAGCAAAGCCATTTAAAAATAATATTATAGTATTTTCTATGGATTTCACAGATCAGAAGCACCCTGATAGTATTAACTTTCTTTTTTTTTTTTTTTAATTTGAATGAAATATTTTATTTGGTTGTTAAAATAGCAAATATAAAACTATGTCAGCATAGTTGGTTTTATCATATTTGAAAATATTATTTAACATATTCTCTAGAAATTATATTATTTTAGCAAATTTATTGTCTCCTAGCCATTTTCCTAGTAATAATCATTAAAATGCAACTTTGCTTGAAGATTTTTTTATTCCTATCTCCTTTCAAAATAAATTTAATTTTAATCTGATGTCTGCTGGAATGTTTTTACTATAAAATTTTTACTTAGGATGTTTCATAATTTCATTGGGAAAATACATAGTATTTTATTAATGACTTTATTTTTCTTTTCTTTCTCCTAAAATAACCAGCAATCATGGTCTATTTTGTAGATGCAGTGGTGGGATTTAAAAGATACTCTGCTCTCCGAGCTCTTTCAAATTTCTTAAAATTTCAAGTGTCACATTTTCATTCATATAATTTATTTTTTGTTAGAGAGTGGGGGCTTTTTTAATAATGGAAACCCCCTTGTCTCCATCCCTTCTTCTTGCCCGTTGTTCCGATCAGCCATATCTTTAAACAGACATTACATATTTGCTATAGTCCTGTTTCGCACTGAACATTTCATGTGCCTAATTTTATGTGTGTGAGTGGTTCCACCTAACTCAATCACCTTGTGGAAGTTCATCACAGTCTTGCTAATGATGCAGGACCATGAACACAGGGAGAGCACTCACTATCTAAAGCCCATCACAACCTGTTGAGTGGCAGCCCTACAACTTAAGTGAGCCTGGTGGCCTGATGGTCTAGTCTGATGAAGACATAAAATTCTGTGTTTGAGATTGGAAGAGATGTGTCCTGCAGGGGAGGGATCCTTTAATTTCCCTTCTTTTTGTGATTTCCAGCACCACAGAGCAGAGGGAAGTGAAGGAGAGAGAGGTTCAGGAGGAAGAGGCATTGCTCAGGCTTTCTTTGATCTGCTCCAGGTGAAGCTTTTCTGACCCAGGCAGAGCAGATCAAAGAAAGAAGCCAGAATACAGAGCACTCGAGTATTTCATGGCTGTAGAAAATATTGCCACAAAAGTGCCCCTTTTTTATCTTGAAAACGTGCTCACCTTACATGTAACCTGTCATGGCACTTATTACCAAAACCAGATGATCACAAACTATTGATTATTTTTTGTACCTTCGTCAGGAAGGCATTAACCATGTAGTGTCTCAGATAAAAAACCTGGGACTGGTAAATGTAGAGCTCAATAAAACCATAAGAAACAAATTATAACAAATTGCACATCTATTTTACTTCTAAAAGTATCTTCACCTAAAGAGATTCTAATTTCAAATCTTCAGTAACCCAGTGATTAGGAGACTTCCTTTGAGCATTAATATACCCTAACTCTTAATAATTCAGTCAGAGACAGCAAACAAGCTGACGTATTACCATTTTCTTCAATCTACAGTCTTTAAAGAGTAAAGCAGTATGACTGAATAAGGCCTAAATCCTGTTCGCAGTATATATGTTGCACTAAGCTATGTGCTGCATGCTTTATAGGCATCAGTAGATAACTTTTTGCCCCGAAGGGGCCTCCTGCAAGGGTTTATCCTTGTGATTAACTTCGTGCACTGCAAACAGTCTCGCTGATCTCCATCAGCTCCTCGTGGACTTTGTCGGGATGTCTCACAACTCACATGTCATTTGTGGGACAGGCTTGGGCACCCGCCACAGGAACAGCCGCTTCACTGAAAAGTCACAATAGCCTTGCTTGTGTTATACGCCGGCTACTTTTTCATGCCTGGAGCTGCCAGGCAATCCCAGCAGCAGGACTGAGTCCTGAGTCCCCTCCGAGTCAGAGAGAAGGGTGCCATCTACTGAGGCACTCACACCCCCGCCTGCAACACACAGGCTTTTCTCAGCTATGTAACAAGATGGAAAGCTCTTAAAACCAAAGTAAATCTACAGATTTAATGATATTCATTAAAAGGAGCATTTCAGAAGGAGCTGCATTTGTTAAAATTACTGTATTATTCCATTTTTGGTGTGCTAAGTAAGAGTGAGCAGCTTTATGATGAACAGGGGTCTTATGCGAGGGATTGCTTTGGTGCATATGCTGTAAAATAACAAAATTCACCATAAACTGCCATTTACACTGCTACAGGCTAGGATGAATTGAATGATTATCATGTCATGATTTCAGTTGTTAACCCTGAATTTACTCTGTGTATTTTTATGGAATCTGGAGTTTGTATTAAGCCTTTGTTAAAATCCACTTCATACTGATGGTCATACAGTGAATTATCATTTTATGCCATCCATGGAATGTCAAACCCATTATCCTGAAAACAGATTACAGAGCTATTTCTGATACTACAAAATCCATCACTGTGATATTTTGTACAATGAGGGTCACAGAAAAACAGCATATTTTCCTCTTTTAATAATATTTTTAAAAGTTGTGTTCTGGTACTTTGTTTGGTATGCTTGTTTCAAAAGCCAAATCTGTATTTTGCATAACAGTCCTGTTCCATTATCTGTGGGTATCTGTCTTCTTTAATAAGAAAAGGGTACTAAAGACTCTGGAGAGAGAGCAAATACCTGTATATTTGACTGTGAGTAAATCACAGGCTGTGTGTAAGCCCAACACATGCTTTCCGTTCATAATCCACAGGGGAGTGTACTAATCATGCATTTTTACTGCAGCTCTATGTATCCAAACATTTGACCAGGTAAAATTATTGGAGATGTCAGAGAAAAAGATGTATTTGCTGTTCCTACTTTCACCTCATCTTAGAGCATAAAACCCTGTAAATAAAACCTAATCTTGGCAAATCATGCAGAAAAAGTCAAAATCAAGTTGTCAAAGTAATAAACAGTCCAATATAGCTGACAGGTTTTTTTGTTACAAAATAATATACACATGTCAACTGTAAAAAAGATAGGCTGAGACCTGAATGTACTGGGTTTGAAACAAGAAGTATAAAAAGTTCTTGTTCTCAGGGTGGCATACAACTGAGCTATGATAAAGTTAAAAAAGGAATTTTTGAGGTTTTTTTCCCTAAACATTTTTCATCAACCTACCCCAATCTAAAAACTGATTGCAGTCTGATGTATAGTAAAAGCAGGGAGGAACATTGGCCAATAGCTGTACTGATTTGGGGGGATTTATCTTCTTTTTTCAGTGAATGACAATTGTGATTGGAAATGGTTTGTGCTTATTCTGTTTCTACTTTTGTCATTCTTACCACCACGGTACAAAATAAATGTAGATTTAAATTCTATGACTCTGTTTGGTATTGAGAAGCATTTATGGCATATTAAATTGTTCTCTGATGTTTTTGGACAGATTTTACAATCAACAGGTTAAGTTAACAGGAGCTATGAATTATAACTGAGTGGTATTTATAAACAAGAGTCAAATTTACACATGCAGGAGGATATTGAGAAGTTTGAATAACACTGTCAACATGTCTACTGCCAATATGGTCGTCTTCTTCCCCTTTACTACTCACTTGTAGGATTCTTTTCTCAAGATAGATAAGCCTCCAACCAGGTATGTGTGTATTGATTTAAGCTTCCAAATAAAACAGAGTGCTGTAGCTGTTATTCCAGAGGTCAACCACTTGTAAAGGTGTTTTTTTCCCCCTGTTCTTCCTAGTCTATTGCCACTACTTTAATGCAGCTAAGTGGTGTTCAAAATATTTAAACCCAGGTTCCTCTTTCTGAGTAAGTGCCTGAAGAAAACCAATTTAATTTAGAAGGAGTATGGCTTAAGTGTCTTTTGGTATTCGATATAATCATCTATGATTTTGCAGTAGGCATTTGAATACTGCTTTCTGAGAGAGCATTGAAGAAATAAGGGTTAAGTGTACCTGGTAAAAAGTTTAAGTGGATCCTTTTTCTTTTCCCTGCTTATTTTTTGCATAATTGTAATTTACAGTTTCTGAGCTCACGGAAGCCCTGTTGTGACAGTCATTGGACAGAAATGCAACAACAGACAGCAGTGCCTATTCACTACAACTTGTAAAAACATACTGTGTTGTTTTGTTTGTTTTTAATGCTACCCACACCATTAAATTGTGAGAAGTCATCATAGATTAAATGTAATCTGGGCTACCTTTACAGAGAGATGTCTTGATGCCATAGTCCGTCCTTTACAAACTTATATTTTCACTAAATTACTTTAAAGTTGTCGATAAGCAGAAAATAAACAAGAAAATACTGCCCTCACATTTCCTAGTCAAATGTGAACAATATGTATGGGAACTTTGTAGCCTATTGTGGGCGTGGAAGGCTATAAACTCTGGTTTATAATTCTGTTGTTTGTCTTTGGACACAGAATTGAGTCACTCCATATTTTACTTTTTGTATATTAAAGAAAAAGGAGAGATGGCAACAACATACTTACCTCCCCTTTTAAGGTATGATCAGTTAATGCTGCTACAACACTTTGAAGATAGGCTTTCCAGAACTTAAATATGGTTAGACATTTATACAGATAATAAAACGTACATCCTTACTTAGGATGAGATACTGGGGATTTAAAACACTCAAGCTTCCTGGCAAAACTAACTGCTTGAGATTAAGAAGGAAATCTTTCTTGCAAGCAGTTTATTACACAGGGCACTACTTTTGGTGATTATGGGGTCGCTTGCATGTTTCTTTGAAGCATCACACACTGTTGACTGGAACAGAATACTACATTAAGCAAACCGCTGACCTCACTGAGAATGACAGGTCTTGTATTTCTAGATCCTCCCTGGCTGGTAGAGGTGAATTCTTTTGCTTCTTTGTGCCTTACCTGGCAGTGGCTACACTGTATAGCTAAAATATGTCCCACCTTGCTAAGACCTCGGTTATTTCAGTTTTTCACATACGTTATATGAAATTTTAAAGTTTGTGGTTCTGATTTAGGTCATTGTACATAAATGACCCTTACTAATTAAAAACTCTCAAAGAAACCCATGCTTCTTTGACTGAGCAACTAGAAGAGCAATTGTAGTTACAGATTTTGAGTTGGGTCATCTCAAATGACAGAACCAGAACAGCATCCACTAGAATGAATACCCTAACTCTTCTCTAGCTATTGCCCCCCCATTTTTTGAGGATGGATTAAACACCAGAAGGTTGGCAGAGACTTTAGATCACCTTATGTGTTTAGATCACTGAATGCAATGCCCATGATCTGGTCACTTGCCATCGCAGTGCTGGAGGCAGAACCTGTTTGAAAGTGTTTGGCTAAGACATACTGAAATAGCAGAATTGCTGCCAAAATAAGAGTCCTTTATTGGACTATTTCAAGCAAAAACAAAAATAAAGTAACAGATATGGACTTATTACTAACAAATAAGAACATTCCTCCATGAGAAAATGCTGTCTGCAGTTTTGCCCTTGTATTTTTAAATACACATAACTACATGCAGTACATGTGTGGTATGTGTGAATGTGTTTGTGTAATAACTAGCTTAAATTCAAGCCTAATTATTTTTTTAAACTTGCTTATCAGACAGAATGTCTCATTTAATTTTTATTCAGTGCATAGTTTCTGGTTTACTGCCTTATTATATTCTTTAAGTTCACTGAATATTTCTCTCTCCACCCTTTTTTTCCCTCTTGTCACATACTTTTTTATATATAAATACATGCACATGAACAAAGAAAAAGCAAAATAATCATTCATGAGCAATCTTGAAACCCTTTCCATTCCCTGAACAGCAACAAGAGATTTACATTTATAAATAGGGACCCGAGGGCTGGGAGGCAGAACCCTAACGCAGGGCAGCAGTGAATTTAGGCAGATAAATTTTTCAGTTCTTTTATCTAGTAAACATCCTAATGATCAACATCAAAGGCTGAAGAAAGAAGCCGTTCTTTTCTTTTGTGCCAGATTGAGAAAAAGTGGGCTCTTTTACATCTCATATGGGAGATATGAGGAGCCTTTGAATGGATCATTGCTTTTTATGAGTAGTAATGAGGTGAGAAGTATTCTAGTGTGTGGCACAGGCCTTCATTAAAAGCGTGAAACAGAATGGCTTATAGTTAAAAGGAGTAATTTGTTCTAACATACTTGCTAAATTGTGCTGTAACCATGCCAGGTCACTGGACTATATTTTCCATAGGATTCCCGAATGCATTTGTGTGTAATTATTCTGCCTGTATGGAGTTCAGGGATTTTTCCAACTGCTTGTGCTGAGTAGTTGACAACACTCATTCCTTTACTGCAAACTTCTCTAAATACAATATTTTAAGAGGTGTGGAAGAGCCTAGATTCTGTTGCTCAAGCCTACATTTCCTCAAAAGAATAAGAACCAGCAAAACAACATAAAATAGGCGTAACAGATCTGAAGGTCTTACTAACACCAGAAAAAAAACTGGAAAATAATCCCCACGGTATCCATCCTCAGTGTGCATGGATTTTGTCAGAGATCCAAGCAAACCAAAGGCAACTAAACTGCTACATATTGCTGTCTCTTACAGTAGCATGTTTGAGCAGCCTGGTTTCCTAAAGCATTGCTCAGCCACTCCTCGCATCACAGAAGACAGCAAGAGAGATGGTCGTCACTTTGGAAAATCAGCCACTTGCATTCTGGTGCTGCTGAGAAACATGATAACAATTATGCAGCAGCACAGATCCACGATCTGCAAATGGTTTTCAAGTTCTTGTTCCTGACATCCTTGAAGAGACAAAACTTCAGTTATACATGCAGTACAAATTTCTACCCAGGTAATTCTTTTAGGGGACAGAAAGAGGTATGGTCCTGGGAATCACACTATTGAACTGTGAAGGATTGGAATAAATTACACTGGCAAAGGAATAATTTTTCCAGCACAGGTTATACACACAATAGGAGTCCCTTTGCAAGCAAAATGCTTATAGCTTCAGATCTGATCTTTAGGCATTAAAACCATGCAATCTAATGAGGATGGTGCATCCAGTCAGCAGCAGAATAAGGAAAAGAATGCAGACTACAGTCTGGTCCTGCTCCAGTCACCACATCGCACTGCCTCTCTGCTCTCTAAACATTTCTCTGTTCCCAGGACTACAGAAAAACTGCCTTCATTCCTTGCCATGCAAAAAAAGTGTAAAGTCTTGCTTTTAAGCTTGATCTGAAGTAGGAGTAACAGCTGTGATTTTTTGATGAAGCTTCTTTACAAGGAAGTGCTAACATAGCTAAAAAACAAACAAAAAAAGAAATCCCAATAGAAAGCATCAACTTCATTTTATGCTTTTTAAACAAAATAAACAAAAAAAAAGTAGGTGGAAAATAAAAATAGACAATACATCTTTTCATTTTTTCTATTTTTTTTATGTGTCTTATTTTAGGACAAATGGCAATACCTAAAAAGAATAAAAATCTTACCAAAATATTTTAATTAACTCAAGCCAAGCTTTTGTTCGGAATGCACATTGATGAAAATTTATGAGATTTCAACTTTTTGCCCTGAGTCAGAGCAGGAAAATGTTTGAAATCTCAAACGCATCTCATTCTTAGCTTTGAACTACGGGAAGGAACAGGACTCTGTGTGTGTGTATATGTGCGCGCATGTGTACTTGGCAGCAATTAAAATATGAGAGCTGTGCTTACAGCCATATGCTTCCCCCAAAACTGATAAAAGTTGCATGTGTATAACTGATGGAGGCTTTGTTCCATAATGTTAAGACAGCTGAATTAAGTTTCTTTAAACCAGCTTACTATTTCTTCCTGTACAGGCTAGTCCACTTTAACCTATTTATATGAATGAAAAAACAGATTCTGTGCAAAACACGTGAAATCTAGTCCTATTACCATTTTCTTCTGAGTGTCAGTCACTCAGAAACCTGAGAAACAGCTAAATAAATTTCTCCCCATGTTTTCTAGCCATTTTGAGAAATACAGAAGACTTCAAAGTTTTATGTTGATCAGTAAGTGCCAGGGTCATTCCTTGTAATTATATTCACAAAATTTTGTTTTGAAGTATTAGTGACAATGATTTAAATTGCTTATTGTAATGATGTGGGAAAAAAAAGGAAAAAAGAATAAAGTAGGGAAGTATAGTCTGCTTTACTTAAATAGCCACTCCCCCAAAAGTGTGTGTATATATATGAGTGTGCATGTGTATATGTAAGTATGATGTGTATAATTATATATGTTTATATATTATTATATAATGTGCACACATTACATTGTTTGAAGAAGCAGCAAAATATGTCAGATTTTCCTAAATTTTAGATTGTTTTTCTTAGTTTTTCTGACAGAGATGTTAAGTGACAGGACAAAGTAGTATGTCAATAGACATCTGGAAATCGTAAGAATCCAGCCAACAACTGCATTTTCTCTCTGTGTGCAAGTGAGGAAACTCATCCAGGTTTGTACAACAATGGGGTGAACTCAGGTTGCTGTGAAGATTTCAAAGGATGCCTCTGACAAGTCAGCTACTTGCTTACTGGGAAGATTTGAATGTCCTGGTGTTGAAAGATCTCTGTGGGATGAATGAAAAGATTAATGTGCTTTCAAGACAAATTAATTGGAATTTTATATCCATACAATCTAAAGTAATGTCATTAATGGAATTGTCAATGGTCGTGTGTTATGGATCGCAAATTTTAATATGCATTTTGGCACTGATACCTTCCCTGTGGTTTTAAATAGTATTTGAAATGAATTCTCTATTTTTTATTGATGTCTTGGAATTTATGCCTGCAAAGACAGGTTTGGCCACCTTGCAAACACCACAGAGTTTGTGCTGCAACTACAATTATAATATGCTTTAAACCAAAACTGACTTGACTATAATGTCACTAAGCTGCCAATGTTGCCTGACCTTTCCCTTTCTCCCACTTCAGCTGCATCTGGCTTTGCAACCATTTGTTTCAAATAGTTTATTCTGTGAAAAAATTTTTAGCAGACAATTGCTTAAAAGGAAGAGAAAATAAAGATGAGCAAATTGAAATCACTTGAGGCTATTTAAGAAACGGGAAAACACAATACTGCATGGATGCAGCTACCAGAAGGCAGAATCCTGACAACAGTTTTTAGCTCTGGAGCCTAGTTTACCCATTGAAGATATGAAGATCTAGAAAATATTGGTCACAATCCAGCCCTCATCATCCAGACAGCATTCCAATACATTTCTGTAACACAGAAACTAAGGTTTTTACGTTAGCAAAGCACTCAGGTTCTGATAAGAGGACCATAAATGCTGTTATTAGTGCCTTCTTTACCAACAACAATTAAAAACCCAAAGAATACAAGCACTGTAAAGAGAGTGTGTTTTGACCTGTGCCTCAGTTTCTCTTTATAGAGTGTTTACAGTTCTCAGCAGATTTCTATGTCTGAGTTTCATGGAGCTCAAATGACTTGATCGTATTCAAGCTTCTCATTAACAGACAGAATCTGAAAGGGATATAGCTGTATATATATAGTGGCTTTGTGCAATAATGTCTTAAATTACTCCAACCATCTCTTGATTAATCTTGAGCCAAATTATCTTCAATCATTTGTCGGCATATTTCTGATTCATGAGATCTAGCAGCAGTGATTGAAAAGAAAAAGCAATATCAGAAAGGAAACAAATTTGCAGGAAGTCCCTATGCTGTTTTTAGGAATCTGCGTCAAGATCCCATTACCCTATTTAATCCTAAAGCATCACACATAAGAGGAACATATATGTCCACTATGTTTTCCTCATTACAACCAAAGTCCTGCTACGTTGTTCCTGTTATAGGAGTCTTGTGCATGACCCAGAATCAACCTAGCATTCAGGAAGGACTGGATTTTTGATTTGTGTTAGTTTTTGCCCAGCATGAGTTCCTCAGGAAGACAATTGCATTCTTGAAAGTGATTGACCACATACTTCTGCTGAAAGTTTTATTTATTTGTCTTCTTCTTCTCATGTCTCTTGCCTTCAGAAAAGGCAAATCTTCTGCTGGCAGGCCAGGCTTCATTCAGGCTTTCCAGGGCTGCTTTTTGGGTTTTGGGCCCCAATACTGTGCCATTTCTTCTGTAGGGAGCTGTAGCCTTGCTTCACATTAATGTCCATGCGCTGCCATAATCTTTGATTTTCTCAGCCAAAATTTCCTTGCCCTCTGAAAGGCCTGAGTATGTGGTGAAAAGTCCAGTTCACCAGTGCAACTCTGCAGATTGAACCAATTTGGTAGATTTTGGATGAGAAGTTTCATTTTCTTGTCCTTGTCCTGAATCCTGAAGTACAGGGCAGATCTCATCCAAATTAAGAGCCGTGCTGCTACGGAGCTACATGAACTCCAGCAATCCCCTGCTGCTAGATGTTGTGCCTTTATGAATCCTAATGACCTGCTGAGAAGGTAGGGGAAATGAGAAGAGGACCATGGTCAGAATTATGACATCAGTGGTTTCAACCATAGATATATTATCTCTGTCCTGATAGTAAACTTTTCTTTTTGGAACTTATATATTCCTTTATGTCGCTTCTGGAAAAGCTGAAAGTCTATCCTGTGGAATAGGATGTTTCTTAAGTAAATCTAGGACTAAACCTCAGCCTGTTGTTGAATAGTCAGAGATGCCAGAGGCTGGAGCTGGTCAGACAACTAATCATGACAATCTCCCTTCACTGTCTGAATGGAAGTTGCAGGTCAGGACATCTCTATGTGTTTTCTGTGTTTAAAGATACACCTAAACCAAAAAACCTTTGGTGACTTTACATGTTGATAGTGCTGAAATTTCACCAGTGAATTATTCCTCTGATTAGAATCCCCAAAGTGTGGAGTACAATGAGAAAAATAAGTCATGGCACTAACTAGAAGTGCTACATGGAAGTAATTCCAAAAGGAATAATTTCCCAAGACTATTGTTCAGTTAACAAATACAAGAAAGTGACAGTCAGTGAAAGGGAAAATCACTTTTGCCTTTTTTTTTTGTTTTTCTGATGTCTTTTGTAACATGTCATAGCACTGCACTGATCTGACATAGAGCACAGCTATATAAGCAGTTGCATTGGCACAGCTGAGCAGGCAATAAATTGGAGCTGAGGCTGAGCAAGTAACTGGATGAAACCAGGAAAAAATAGGAGTGTCTTTTTTTCATTTTGTTAATGAAACAAGCTAATCATGATTTGAGACCAAACCTGTCCGTTATGGAGGTTTAACTTCCTGTCCCAGGCCTGTGCACATCTCAAAACACCAAAGCAAAGGAGGATTTCCTGGTAGTAACAGTTGGACTGACTGTGCCCTATGCAATGGAGGGCAGTGGCGATACAGTGAAAAATACAGAATTGTATTAAGTACTGTATAGCATTCTGACCTACTGAAAGTGAAATACATGGGCCACTGCTTAAATTGCCATTTACCACAAAGGCTGCATTATTCTAAAGTGGTTTCTACCATTTTTCTTTTTAAATGCCTGGAGGAAATAAATTCTTATAAAAATGACAGTTAAGCTTGACCCTCCGTCCTTAAGCTCCTATTTGTGCCTTAGAGATCCAGCACATATGGTACAGTATGTTACAATCAGCTGCTAATTGGGCTCCTTGCAAGCATGGCTATTAAGGTCAGCTGAATCAAATGAGGACAGCTCAGACTTTAAATCCAAGGGATATGTGCCCTTCTGGTGATTGCACACAGCTCCCTTTGCTGCCTGTGAAAGTAAAATGGATTTATCCAGAAAGAATAGGCTCCTAGCCAGCATTGTTATTATCTGTAACACTTTTAATGTTGTTATCCACTTATAAGTGTATTTGGACCTATACACCAGAAACTGCAAGGCGCATTACTCAGAGGCTTTGCTACAAAAGCATATATACTTTGGATCATATAACATATAATGCAAATTCATCCTTAAGTTTCTACGTATAAATTATTTTCAGTATATTTAGGTAAAAATCAAGAGTAAAATTAGAAAACTAAAAATTATCATTTTTTAAAACATATTAGAATATTAGAAATTTTAGCCTTTCTGTATAGGGAGGACATACTATAGTTGGACTAGATGATCTTAAAGGTCTTTTGCAACCTAAATGATTTCAATATTTCAAACAGCACTATGTTCATTTTGTTGACGCTGGTATACAGTAATAAGGTACTACTTTTAGCAAGCTCAGCAGATATGAGACAGAATTTAGGAGACTCCAACAGCACAACAGCACTGTCTAATAACAGAGGTCTGCTAAACTACAATCTTGACAGTGGTTGTATAGAGTATTTGTTTTTTAGACTATTGTTTTGTGAACATCCTGCCAACAGAGCATGAGCCTTGCATACATCTTAAGCTTGACTATCAAAGTCAACAGAAAATCTCCCATTGCTCCCGAATGTCTATATTAATAAACTGTGTAAACAAAACATTCATGGATACCTCACTGGGTCTGAAGTCTTATGGAACTGTTGCTGATTAAGGAGTCTCTTTACTTAGCATTTGTCTTTCACATTTATTTTTCAAAGTATTTCCGTAGCAGGCCAATGTGACTGAAGTTTCCTGACCCTCTGCCAATCACAACATAACCTTCAAAGGAAAGAGATAACCTCCCACTGAAGTAAGCAACAAAGAAATGTTCTTCAGAAGAAAATCCAGTAAATTCAAATAGGGAGTGCAAAACTGGAACTGATTGTGAGAGCCAAATACTGAGATTAATTTAACTCTTTAACTGGTTAGCACCATAGCAAAAGGACTGATTTAAATCAGAGTTCCACTGACCCAACCATGCTGCAGGGAGCAAAAGATAAGACCTTCTGTGGCAGACACTTTGAAAGGCAGTGAGAAACAAGCATCTTTCAGCCAGGACTGCTTGATGTTTATCAAATGGGAAGACCTGAGATAAGCAGGACCTGAATCCTTATTTGCATTAGAACTGAGTGAGCAGTGAAGCCTTGGTCCCTTGAGGCATTCTGAAACACTGATATTTATTTTCATCCCAAGTAATAATGAAATTTGGAACATCATGTTTGGTGGGGTGCAGGGGTGGGGTGGGGTTGGTTTTGGGCTATGTTTTGTTTTCGTTTTTTTTTTTTTTTTAATAATTCCAAATTAATGTGATTTTAAGGTACTGATTTGTTTTGACTACATTTGCTTATCATGCTACATTGCTTCATAAGCATAATAATCCAGAATCCTTGTGCCCAAATTCTTTTTAGGGCCAGGTTTTCTGGCTGGATGACATTTCTTTTCAGTCACCAGATGTACCATATCTTGATCAAATGAATGACTGCAGAGAATAATAGAAAGTGTAGCAGGAAGTGCTACTCCTATGACAGCACCTATGAAAATGATACGTCTCTATTTATAACCCTCAGACAAAGATGACAAACTCTCCCTGATATAAGCAACCAAACCAGTGTTCTTTAAAAGGAAATTCAATTGACAAAAAATAATAATAGTTTTTTCTTGTGCTTTACACAGGTTTCACAGAAAGAGCAATTTACACTGAGCACATTTCACCTGTGTATTTTCTCCCTATATGAATAGCAAAATGATGCTGTTTAACTGGTGACTCAGTTTGTTTCAAGTGCCATAGTCAGCAGTGTTACCAAATCATCACTAGACACTTTGCCTATTTTCAGCACTCATTTTTAATTATGTTTTTTTTTTTTTTTTGGTGGGGGGTAAATGACATTTACACAACTTCCTAGAAACTCCGCCTTTTGGGTTGAAAGTTGAAACTCTTTGTCTTTGCTCCATGGTGCTCCATGCTCTTTTATTTTGTTTAAATTCTGAAGGGAAATAACTCAGAATAAGGTTTTGGATGTCCCTTACACAAAGCATAGGTAATGATACCTTTTCTGCTTCTGAGTAACCTCCAGAAGCATGGTGATCATTTGGAATATATAGTCATCCCTGTGAAATGCCACAACAACCCACCATTGTTTCAACCAGCACTAGCCTTGATTTACAGATGTGAAACCAAAGAAGAATATGCTGTCCTTTTTGTCTAATGTCTGGTCAAAGTTTCTCAGCAAAATGCTGTGCTCCCTCTCATAAATCAAAAGATGCCTTATTTGTGTGGGTGCTTGCTGAAGTCTGGAGGAAGAAGAATGGGGAAAGATTATATGATAAATGGTAGCTCAGAAGTTAGCCATTTGTGATCATAGAATCTTTACTGCAGATATTTTTCTCACTGGAGTTTAGTCACATCTTATTCTGAGCATTCCTCAAAGAATAAATTAAATTAAATTTACCAGCCTTGTAATTGGAGAGTTGTCTCATCCACTAACTTAAGCTAATAAGGCAGATTTAAGCTGAGTTAACAAATACAGTGTTAGAAAAAATATTCAGAATTAAATACTGTCCTTGAATTTTTTTATTTGCCTAGCTTTCATCAAGGCCAAATAAAGTTCTGTTTGGGTATTAAAAGCAAGGTAACATGAAGGAGAAAATGGGAAGAAATCCCAGACTGTATCTTTAAAGCTCTTGAATGGTGTAAATTATAACAGTGGTTTCTCATTTTCATGGGATCAAGGCAACAACAGTAAGCTCATAAAACAGATACCACTAATTATGCAGAGGAGAAGTCGTAAAGTCACTGGTGGAAGCATGTTTTATATTCATGAACACATCATTAAAATTTTAAGACGCACTATCAAATTCTACATTTTAATACTATACCAAACAGCATTAAATCCTCCCTACAAGAAAATCAGATTGTTTAATGATCATGTTTGTCACACAGCTTTTATATGTCTGCTGTTGAAGCAGATGTGGAATTTTCTGTTGCTGGACAGCTTTTATCACTGGACAATTTAAAATAATTTTTATCCAAACAGTTTATAGAAAAATTAAATACAATATAAAAAAAAAAATCACCAAATAGTTAGGAATATTTAACTCTAGAAATATTTAAATTTACCCAATCACATAAAAATCTTTTTATAGCATTGTCAATTTGTTTTCACTTCTCTTGTATTTTCTTTTTTAATTAAAAAGCCATTTTAAAGCAAACGGATAGTGATTCAGGCAGTCTACAACCCAGCCCGCAGATGTTAAGTATATTAAAGGAATCTTTAAATTAAATGTGGCTTTAACATAGCCATTTAAATTAAGGAAAAATCTAATAAGAGATATTTCAGGCTCTGCTGCTCTGCTCAGTTTTTTGGAAGACCAAAGAGTGTCCCGGGTGATACTCGTTATTGTCACAAAGTGACTGAGACCACTGTGAAATATACATACGAATTTTAAGGGTCCAAATCCTTCGATATAGAAAAAGATGCATCAAATGGTAAATAGATGGATTCTTGTTGAGACATCAACAGCACAGGTGACACTTTCAAAGCTGATTCTTGTGACCTACAACAAAGACTTCTGTTTGTGGGTTTGAACTAACAGATGCAAATAGTGGTGCAGTTGCACATTCACACACGATGTCCCTCCCACTCTCCGATTCGGAAACACAGCCCTGCTCCATTCCCCTTCAGAGTGAGCTGAGTTGCTTCTAGCATTTGGGACCTCTCCACCTCTAGACTAAACTGGCCTATCCCTAGTTAATCACTATATGATTGATATCCAGGTAGCAGCTAATACCATAGTTAAACATTTATCTGACAAAAAGTCAAATGAGAGTTTCAATTATTAACGTAAAAATTATTGAAGAGAATTCTATTAGGACCCAATGAGGACTTCTGCCTGAAAAAAAAATAAAAAAAATCAATGGCTCAATGTAGCCTAATATTAGGTCTTTCTAAACTTTTCTTTCTCCAGAGCCAATATTTGGCCTCCACTATCTGCCAGCATCTTTTTAATGAGAAGCACACATCTAAAACTTCTCACAGCTCTCAAAATTTAGGAGTAAATATTTTTAAATTAAAACCGTATGCTAAGCAGTGCAGATTTGCTGGTGCAGATGTTATTTTTGGCTCATTTTCTTTAACCGATTCATAACCAATATACTTCTGCCTGTGTTTCCAAATATATTATTATTCTGAATATCACAGATACAGTGAAAAACCTTAATAGCACAATATTGCAAGGTATTTTAAGCAATGTTCTATTTAGCAGCAAAACTGCCACTTAAATTCTGCAGATACCTCTGTCCCCTCAGGACACTATAAATAGTAAAAGCGTGAGAAAAGAGAAAATAGAGATAAGAATGACTTTCATATAGAGTGGGACAAGAAGGACCATTTTTAGTTGAATTCTACCCTCCTCCTCTCTCAGGTGGTCCACACAAATCTTTGGCATTTGATTTCTGATTGCACTACTTAGTTCTGCAAAAACAGTAGAGTCATGTCAGCTTTTGGTGGTTTTTTTTTGTTGATGGTGCCCTTTCATTCGTTCTAATTATTTAGGATTCATAATAATGTGTGGTTTTGCTGCTTAAATTCATGCTTGTTATCCACACTGACATTCTTATCTGGAAGAAACTGAAGTATCTGGTGAAAGTCACAGTTTTCTACACTGTTAATTCTTAATTACTATAGAATTAGTTAATTCTCGGCTTATGAGGGACCCTGTTGTCAGCCTTACTATGTTGGCCAATGGTTTATTAAAGAAAGCATCATGCGTTTTTTCTATAAATTGATCTCACTAGCCTCATTCCTTCGAATGTTGGCTACTCTTGGGACCTTGAAATCACATTATCTCAGAAGAACATGGGCATCTTTTTTAGTCATGGACTTAAACCCCACTAATTTTGGATTTCAAGATTAAAATCAACTCAGCTTAACATTCAGAATGGACCATATGGTGACAGAAACCTTAAAGTAGAGAGATGCTGTTCATACCATTTACAATGGTCTGTTCAGAAAGTTTCCTTAGAGACCAAAATTGCTAGTTTGTTCTTACTTCAAGCATCAGCACATTTTTTTCTTTCAGCTGTATTTAAATAAGGTGGTTGGGTTTTGACTATGTGTGATTATGCTATTCTCACTGTTCTTTACTGTTGTAAATAAATATTTTTAACTTGCATGCCCCATACGGCTAATATGGGACTAGGTTTTAGCCCAAAGCATACTTAAAGAATTAAAAACTAAACAATTGTGCAAATTGGGCAAAAGATTTTTTTTAAGCAAGCCAAGAAATGTGAAATTTGAGAATGAGAAGCTCCTCAGCTACGGACACGAAGACAAAATAATAGACTAACATAAATTAATTACACATAAGCTTTCACAGGGAGTCCGAATATAGGTTTAGAAAAATGTCTGGGTACTAAAGATCTAACCCACTAAACTTCTATTAATTTTATGTACTACTATGATAAGTACGCCTTCAACTTCTAGAGAACTGATCACGGCAGTAAACAGCAAATGCAGCTTTGCAGGATCAGGTCTTTGGCAGAATTACATAGAGTTTGCAAATGCCCCATTTTTATGTCTTGAAATATTTTTGCTTGAGGTCTTTTCATTTTAGTTTTGCCAATTATCTCTTACACCTATATAAGATAGTTCCCTATCCTTGATGCTGAAATTGTAACTTTGTAACTTTTCAAAATTTTCCTTGATTATGAAGCGAGCTATAATATAGAAGAAGTGAGTTTTTCTGGGATTCTTACATCTTCTGAAATGATTTTCCCAAAATTGTGGATGTTTTGCAGAGCATCACATTTTTGTGAAAGGAAACAAACCCCAAACCTGCAGGTCATTCATTTTTATTGCCCTCTGGAACAAAACAGAAACATGCAGGTGATGGAAAATGTCAAAACCAACATTTTCACTGAATTGCTAAGAAAGCCCTGATATTTCAGTGTGAAAAGATTCAGGAAAAAAAACCAACATCAAAACCAAAACTTCTGAATGACATGTTTACAGACTGTCATACCATAACCAGAAGCATAAATTTTAAAACATATAATTCCCTTTACCCAATTTAATAATGACACGCTGCTAGAGACACGGGCTAATCAGTCAGCAACTAAATCTAGGCATAATCTATCAGACAAACTTCATTAAATAAATTTTGTGTTGCATTTTGCATAAAACCAAACTCCATAATTGAAATTATTTGCTACCTTCATCATATTTACCAAGGTCAAGGATTAAGAAGGCTCAGAGAATGATCTGACCTTTCATTGCAATTCTGTTCCCACTGAAATCTTTAGCTGTCAAATTCACAGCTGTGGGTTTCACAGGAGATTGACACAAAGTAGGTTTGATGCTGAATGTCATTATACATGCCTCACTTTACCTAGCCATGAAATAGTTAGAACTTAACTGAATAGCTGTTTTGAAAAGCAATATGAAAATCACATTAACAAATTTTTCTGTGTTTTGATGGGTTTTGCTAGAGAATAGGAACTAAAGTTGAAAAATCAATCAAATTAAAAATAAAAAGGTAAAGCAAGATTATTTTTTATGTGTATAGGAAGACAAGGCTTGAAATTAATACAGGTGGTTGAAAATTTCATATAAAAACTTTTCTATGGAAAAATGGTTTATGTTTTCAATTTTTCATTCAAATGTCCCAAGCAGAATATTTTCAGCCAAAAAATTGTCTTTTTTTCTGTTATTTGAGTGGGAGGAGGTTGAGGAAGAATTAAAATTTTACAATATGGCTATATAAACACTTTTCTGCACTTGGTTATGTACATTTACGACATAACTCCTTCCTGGCATGATTTGCAACACAATAATGGAGCAATGTTGAGAAACCCATGCTATTGCTCTCTACTTACATTCCCAGAATTGTCAGTCTGGCAGCTCTCACAGTACAACATTTACATAATTTTTAAATTACAGATAATTACACAAACCCCTTCTCCATCAAAGGACCAGATTCCTTCCCCACCCTCTCCCTGAAGTCAATAGCAAAGCATCCTTTTTCAGCAGTGGAAAAAAAGTGTTTTGGTCACAGTTACAGTAGAGCACTGTATGCTTATAATCATGTTTTTGCTTTTGCCAAATACTGTGGTATTTGAGAAAGTATGGTCGTAATGCAGATTCTATAAACAGTAGCTATGAAGTCTTTGATGTCAAGCAGTGTTCAGGGAGAGCGTACATGGTGACTATAGAACACTAGAAATAAACAGGTAATGATGGATTTTGGGGTATGTAAAACTGCAGACTCTGGTGACTTGAGATTAAAAGAGGTTTACCAGGAGAATTGATTTTTTTGTGTGAGGCAAAATCAGCATCTTCCTAAATTAATGCAAATTGTAGTTGTCAAACAAGGAAATGCAGTTTCCCTAGTGCCTCCTTTCTGTTGCCATCAACCCTTCAGCTATATGAGAATTACATTCTTTACAACTGTTACTGCGAAACAACACAGAATTGTTCTCTGTCACTGGTACTGTGGATTTTTTTAACCAAATCATAGACAGATGGATAGACAGATGCAAATATGAATGACTTACCACTCATTTCATTTCAGACGGCAGTGTATGCATGTGTGTGTGTGTGTATATAATTCACAATGTTTATGCGTAGGTCCACATACAGACACATGTATTGTGACTGGTGTTTGGCATATAGCTGTGAGACAAACAAGCAAGAGACAGAATTTGATTGCTTTTTCTATGCTTTTATATAATGATCCACAAAAGTGTTTAGTTATAAAAGGCTAAACCCAAATGCTTTTTCTTTTGCTAAAGCAGCTGTTCATACAAAAAAGGAAAACAAACCCAGCAGCTTTTCTTTGATTTTACTGCAGGATACATGCTCAGTTGCCCTTCTTGTGATGCCCACAGCGCCGTGTAGCAGTGGACCTTGCCGCTTTTTGTAGTTAACCAGTGAAAAAGGCTGTATCTGCTTATTCTCAGACATTAATACAGCTAAAGGAATAAGACATCAGAGGCCTGCGAATGAGAAGGTCTTTTTAAATTTACAAAGCATTTGCTCCTGAATCCACCTCAGCCAGTTTGGGGAAAGGGCTTTTGGCACCAAGTCACCCTTCAGGGAAAGACTGATAATGATCACTAAAGACATACTATGGGCTCCTGCCTCACTCACTTCAAAGGCCTTCTCTCTTAATCAACATTAAATCATCATTTTGCTTTGGATAGGGACAGCTGTACACAATCTATTTGTTTTAAAACAGATTAGGAACGGGTTTTCTGCCAGAGTATAAGCTGCATGATAAAAGTACTTTAAAGACATAACTAGGAAAAACATTGCTCCCTTGTTAGCTAGATCCTGATACTAGCTGAGAACTCACAACACTGTCTCAGGACTGAATCCTTCTTCAGTCATTTGGTAATCCCCAAGAGCACTCAGGAACTCAGGAAATATGAAAGGTTAAGAAAATCAAATGTCTGTTGATTTTAGTTGTGCATTCTGGTGAGTTGTCTGCAAACAGCAGTAGTTATAGTAAATAGCATAAGGTCTTCTAGATTTTGTGCTTTCTTCTTGCCTTTTTTTTTTTAACCTTAGAGTTGCCCTATTTTATCCACTGACAGTCTCATAAGATGACAACAAAGGCCTTTTATTACCCAATTAAAAGCTGATTTTTGGATAATTGTCAAACAATTAAGCAAAGGCCCTGAATTACAGGGGGAAAATCCCTCCTCTAGATCCATACTGGAGATATTTTTATACGCTAAGCATCTCTATAAGCTGGTTTCCTTATACAACACAAATACACTGACATGCACATAATTTAAAAGAAAAGTCTAGAAACAAGGCATATTTCCAGAATAGGACAGCAAGGATTGAAAAGCACTGGTCCCAGAAAAAGATTTGGGAGTCAAAATGGGTACCCAAATGAAAATCATTCCCAGTACAGTGTTTTGATGAAATGAGTTACTCAGTTTTTTGTATGTGTAGAGAGAACACCAAACATGGAACACTGTAATGCCTTCTATTTTCCACTTTTTAAAAAGAAACTGAAGACTTAAAATGAGCATATAAAAATAATACAAATAATAAGTCTCACAATGAGAAACTTGGAATGCTCAATATGCATTATTTTTCAAAAAACCCAAGAAAATAGACAAGCAACTTGATTGTATGTTGCTTGTTTTCACTGCTTCCATGAAGAGAAGACAGTGTTTGTAATCCTTTACATGCAAGAGAAATACAAAATCAGTTTAAGAGAGTGGAAGCCAAAGTGAGACAAATTCAGATTAAAGATGAGGTCTAGCTTTTAAGAGGAACCAGTAAAAACCTATCAATCAGATCATCTCTCATGGTCTTTAAGCCAAAACCAGCCAAACTTTTGGGGGTATATCTTAACCATGACTAGCTGCTTTAATTCAAATTGCATTCCATTCAGAAGGAGCTTACTGAAATGTACTGTCTTCGAAATCAGAGTGATGTTACTAGCTGGGATGATCTAACAGCCCTCCTTGAGCTCAAGTGCTCCTCTCATGTCCTTGGTTCAAGTACAGATGTCACTGCTCAACTAGGGTTTTCATGCAGCTGCCTTAACTGTGAACATAAGCAGTAGACCTGTGCATGTGAATTGATATGCCTATGGGTGTCACCAGTTACACAAAAGGTATACATGCAAGAGATTAGGACTGTTGTGTCTACACAGAATGACAATCAAGACCACCTATTAAGAAGATACTGTTAATTTCTAAAAATGAACTGTTATTAAGACCCTGTTCTAAATCCAAGAAAATAAATTGCTAAAACAAAAAATTCTAACTTTATGTTTTTATGATAAATCACAGTTTTGCCTTCGGCAAATCTCTTAAAATATTCACTTCAAAATTAAGAATGTTCTTATGTTTTATGACAAAATTCAGACCATTCTATGCTGATTAATATTTATCTCATATATATATATATGACTGTGCTATTTTTTGTAAAGACCATACAAGGTGAGCCAGCTTGTCAAAAAAATGGAACCCAGTGTAGCAAGGCAGACACTACCACTGACTTCAGTTCTCCTAGTATGTTTATCACATTGTGAATAGGGAGTAAATCCGTAACACAGCTTACCGTCTTTTTGTAGGTGCTGTCATAAAGGATATCAGACTTCCAAGAAGCTACTGCCAGGCATGGGAATAACAGGGAGAAGAAAAGATGACTAAATTACGTAGCAAGCACTACAAGGAAACATCTGAGCAAAGAGAGCTCAGAATATAAATGGAGTAAAAACTGGGTAGTTTTTTGAACCAAAAAAAGGAATGAAGACTGACAGAAGAAAATCCTGGTACTACTGAACAGAAGAAGCTACACCACATGTGTAAAACTGTATCTTAGCTAGAAAAAGTCTTCACTTGCTAGAGCAGTGCAGAAGTATTATTTTGAGTGAAGGGAGGCCCATTCCTTGTCCTCCCAGAGAACTTATTTCTCAGTGGATGAGAATGCACCAGCTGATCTAGCTAGCAAGTAGGATGCAAGGAAGGAAAAAGAATATAAAATGAATCATATGCATTTGAAAAACAATGAATGCAAATCAAGGTAACATAAATTATAGAGAGAGGGAGTGAAAGTTAACCCAGGGGTTTTATCCCCCTCCCCCCACAGGATACAAGCTATTTCCTTTGACTTTGCAATAGTAATTTCAGAATGCTACTTCTGGCACTGTCTGAGCTGCATGTATTTTCAGCACTTGGCAAGAAGACATTTAGAAGATAGAGGTTGTTCTTTTACTTGGGAAAGGGAATTAAACTGCTTGCACTGTGACAGTAAATAATGCATTTCTTCACTGAGGTCACCATTGCACAGACAACAGTAAATTTGGTATTTCCTAATTTTTAGCTCCTTGACTTTGCAACCTAAATATCTTTCTTCTCTTCACTGAGTAATTGTCCACATGGAGTCCATTTTTATTACACGCGTGCTCATGGCTAGCTTCAGGCACAGGGAGCACGTACAGTCCAAGAATGGACTACATGTGGATAACACATTTCAAACAAGTACAGTTCCTGAGAGGTAAATAACTCCTTACTAATGTACAGTACTGAGAAAATTAAGATGGAGTTCTCTTACCATTGACAATGCAAATTACTGATCTTTCGCAATTTGCAGTCGATAGACCCAGTTCTGATTTCTCAACAAATTTTCACTACTAAGTAATTCTACAAAGTGACTCAAGACAATTAATAACTTGATGTGACTGAAGAATTTCATCCTTTTTTAAAGTACATCTAGCTGACTAAAGATTCAAAAATTAATTTCCAATTATGTACATCATCATATTATATTTCTAAGATAACTACATCCTATGATACATACGAATGTTGAACAGCATTAGCAATAGTGATGGCAAGGGGAAAGGCTATGGCTTTAATTTATGAAAGCAGTTATAGGACATTCGAATAGCCATACTGGATTAGATCAAAGCCCTACTCTGTAACAGTGACCAGTAGCAGATGTTATGGGAATAACAGAAAGAGATGGTAGCCTCTCCTTTTCTGTGCAATCAGACACTGAAAGTTTATACCCGCAGACTTCCCTGCAGAGGGGCAGATATGCAATAAGGTAACAATGGCCTGTATCTTTATCTGTTTATTGGCAGAATTCTCTGTTTTCCAGAATTCTGTTTCATGCTGTGATAGATTGCACTCTCTTGACAGAAGACAAAAAGAGGTTTATATATTGCTGATATTCACTGAGCAAAGAATATCATCCACTTCAGAGGAGCTATGACATGCTGGATGCCAAGATCAAGCGAAAAACCTGAAGTGTAAATCTGAGTTTGTTCCTGTTATATCTAAAGAAATTGCTGAGATTGCTGGCTGCCTGCCATCTTTCAGTGTCAGTGTATAAAATTCACAGACGCAGATAGATAACTGACCCTTATCCCTTATTGAACTAACAAATTGTAACTTTGATTTTTAGCTTTATCTAGTATTAAAGGGAAATGTAAAACTCAATTTAAGAAAAATAAAACACTTAAAATGTGTGCATTCTTAATCACTGAGTGTTCTTATTTCTTTTTTTGTGGCAAGAGACACTTGTGATAGTTGTACTGGGACATAAGAAATATGATTTTAGCAGTTTGTATATTTGAGGGCTTGCTTTGTCAGTAACTATAGCTTTGAAAAATTGGTAAACTTGAAAGAATTCAGACAGATAGTTCTATTTTCGTGTGGTGGTTTATGGCTGCCAACATGCAGTATCACAAAGCCTGGGAACTCAAATATGTACCTGTCAGATACAAAGAAAAAAAAGGGAGGAACTGAAATCATGCCGAAACTGTATTTGGTTTGGATCTTGCTGGTCCTTTACAGATCTGATGAAGAGAGTCTGAGTAGCAAGTTTGTCCATAGAAAGCTATTCTGAAAATTATAACGGGAAGATCAGAGCTTTAAACAGCAGTGGAGCTGGTTGAATTCATCTGTGTATGTGGGAATATCGGGTATTGTGTAAAAGTGAGTCAGTGTTCATGTCTTTCAGTTTACATGCCTCCCTAGATGACAAAGGGTTAAACATGAGTTAAGGATGCATGTGAAAATATATGGGTGAAGTAGGAAAAAGAATTCTCTTCTAGCTTGAGCCACTCCATCTGTTCCCTTAATTCAGTGGCAGACCTTGACTGGACCCTGGGATCTGCTAGTCCCACACTTCATACAGCTTCTCTCTGTAAATTAAGTTGTTGGCCTGTATTGCTGAGGGTTTAAGAAGGTGAGTGATGACCTTGGTTTGAGTATGTTTGTATAGAAACATGTCACTGCAGGATGATGCCTTTCCTCCAGGGACATAGGGCCCAATACTAACCATTTGTTAAGAAAATACCAAAGCTAAACATATCCAGTGTATGAAAGGATCCAATGCTCTTGCCAAGTGTAACTTTCACTCATCTTTGAAACATCAATGTACACTATATTTTAAGGTTGTTTTTAGCATTTGTCTTTTAAACTGTTTCCTATATGATGTTAACATCTTGCAACTTTAAAACTAACATGAGTTATTTTTATTATTAAAATGGGAAATCTCTTTAATATACTGTAGTATAGCAATATGTTTAATATATGTTTTAAAACAAAGATCTAAAATAGTATTTATTCTGAGAAATGAGGACACACAATTCCAGAGAAGCCCCACAATGCTTTCAAGTTCTGTTTCTTTATATAGAAAAGATTAAAAGTAGAACTTTAAGGAGGATATAGGTCTCCTTTATTCCATCTTCCCAGCAACATTTTCCCAGCAGTCATCCACATTCCTGAGTTCTGGTGCATGTGTGTTGTTTGGAGAATTGGTTGTGGTTGTTCAATTGTCTGAGAAAGTCTTGTTAAATGACCAAAGTTCTCCTGCAACATTAATTTTGAAACCTGATAAGGCACTCAGTCATTTCAGTAGTTTTCCTTAGTTTGTGAAGTCCACAAAAAAACATGAAACAATAAATACAGATTAGAACCATATTTTTCAAGTCAGGTAGTTTTAAAACTAAATTCTTAACTGTGGATTTAGATCCGAGCTTTAGGCATCTGAGTCTGAAAATGTTGACCTCGTTTAATATCTCTATTCAGGATTGATTAATGTACAGTCAGGATGTTTTTCCATACAGCCAGCCTATAAATGTTACCTTTCAAAAGTTCAGCCCATACTTGTTCAGCCCATACTTATTTGGTATATCTTTAAATAATTTATCTTTCTTCCCTAAACTTTTTAAATATCTCAGCCTATTTTAGGTTGTGAAACAGTTGTGAAATCGCTGATTCGGCGCTAGTTTCTCCCAAGTATGAGGGGTAGCTGCTGCAGGGGACAGCCTTTGTTTAAACAGGAAAGAATGAAATCTTAGCACCATCAGAATCAATGGGAGCCTAGCCACCAGCTTCCACGTGGCCTGGATTTTACCCAGGGATCCACCTTTGGTCTTAAGTGGTGTAAATCAAATGGGACTGTACCAAAGACTGTGAGAATGCAAATTGCAGAAGTGATATGTGAAGGAAAATCAGACCTAAACCAGTCAGCAGGACTATGAACAGCTGATCAAATGAGAATATCTGTATTAGAGGAGGGTATATTTTAATGTTTTATCTCCTGCAAAGTTTTCTTTAAAAATGTGTTTCAGGAAAAACAGCCTATCATCATGTGGAACTAATCCTAATGGATGTGTTGCAGAAAGTAAATTACAAGAATGCTGTGTATGTGGGTTTTTTTTTTTTTCTCCCACAATGAATGGCTAAAGAAATTACATAAAATTGATAACAAACCATTTCTAAATGTCTTTTTTCCTCCACATGTAAACAATCTTTTTGTCATACCTGAACTTCTATATATTCTCAAGTCCTGCTCACTCCAACTTAGATAGAAAACCACCAACACATTTCACTTGTTACTGTCTTGTAACCGTGCCTTTCAATTTCATCTATTTAAAGAACTGTACTAGTTGGAAATGACAATGTAAAGAATGCACTCAAGATCTTTAGCTGGAAATAGTCTTTATTTACAACCAGTTTTGTATAATTTTTTGGAAGCTGTCGTTCCATTGCTTTTCATGTAAGTCAAAACAGAAAAGAAATATATTTGAGTAGAAAAGAGGGAATCAAATGTCATTTCATTCAAGAAAATTCATATGCTTTATCTGGGCCAGCCCTGAATAACAGAATACAAGATTGGACAAATATCTGGAGAAATGCTCCAAATATTTTCTGGGTGAGAAAACACTTTTAATAAATTAAAAAACTGTAACATAAACAGAATAAAATGCCAAGTGCATTGTTTAACACTGCTCTGACGAGACCAACAAACCCTTTTAGCAGCAGCCGGGATGCTACTCCCAAAATAACTTCAAGAGATGCAAAGGCCTGCATGGTTAGGAGGCCACAGTTAGACATCCTCTAATGCAGGTAAAACCTTCTGTGGGAGCTGGGTGCGAACCCCCCATACTGGCCTTGTCGCAGAATACGGCTGCACTTTGTGACAGCTATCAGAACCTAATGGAAAGAGACCAAAACCTTTAAAGGCCTGTTAACACCACAGAGGCCTCAGAATTTGATTTTTTCCACCAGGAAAATAAGCACATATTAGAGGGTCATGTGAGATGCAGAGTGGTGCCAGCCAAGCTCTGGGAGTGCATGCTGGGGCTGGTTTTAAGCTTCATTCTAGTAAATTAATGTGGTGGGCTGTGAGCTGCAGCATTTGAAGAGCTGGACTATGCTCTAGGGAAGGTTTCCTTCCAAGCAGAGAATTGTCTGGGTGAGTGTGTTAGTCAAATCTGAAGCTGCCTCAGCTTGAGGAGTCAAAATTTAGGAACTGGATCTTTGCTTTTCTAACAATCCTTCATTCTCTCTTGAGTTGATCAGAGCTCACTATCCCTCCGTACCCTACCTACTACTGTGGACATCTCCCTTAGCAAAAGTTTTGTTTTTCTGCTTCAGATAGAAGACATGCACAGAAAACTCCCACAAATTATAAAGCTCCTCACCCTTTGAGCTTGCATCAAATGCCATAACCTGACTAAAAATTGGACACATCAGATGCTGAGGATATGCCAGATCTGCAAATACTTCAGGCCTTTCCCATGACAGAAACTCCTCATTTAGCAGGGATGAACTCTCCATGTACTTGGTCACCATTCCTACCTACAGAGAAAAGATGGTTCACCATTTTAGATCACTCCAATTGCTACACAGGTGGAGCATCTTTCCATGGTAGCTGTGGAACAGCTGTTCCTTCTGCTCTCTATTTCTTGCTCTGCTTCCTACCACTGCTTCTTGCTGCCAGGTCTGAGGAGGAATGAGATATAAGACATGAATCACTACTTGAACTGATTTCCCTTTATTCTTGTTTCTCCAAGAGCTCTGGTAATGAAAAAAGTGGATGAAACAAATGGGATAAGAGGCACTACAGAGAAGCATTTTCAAAAGAGGTTATAGTATAAAAGATCAGCATTATCTTGCTCTTTTTCTTTCTGTGAGTTGCTTGACACAGGCATAATTCTATCAGATTTTTAACAATGCATTATCTTACCTTAGTTTAAAAACCAAAAGCTTCCTTTCCTTAGGGCCTGTTACTGTGTTTTCCCAGAGGAGAGGTGCATGGGCTAAACAAAGCCTGTTTATATGTGACACTTTAAGTGAATTTACAAGCCTGCTTAAAGACTTAAATGAGCTCTTGTCTAAAAGAGCAACCTGGGTGGCTTGTTTTCTACTTGTCAAATATGTGTATTTTTAAACTGCTCGATGTAAATCTGTGAACACATCAGTTTCATCTGCATCTTTGTACCTCGGGGTTTTTTTTGCTAGTCTTGCTCCTGATAACCTAGCAGTAAAGCAACACCTTTTAAATGTGATTTTTTTCTTATTACATTCATCATTCATCTTGTAACCTTGCTGAATATTTTTTTTGCCTTGGTTAGTACCAGCACCTGTAGATGCTTTATAGTTCCTTAAGTGATTTTTTAGCCACATTTTTGAAGGAACATCTACAGATGTCAGTCAGTGCACGCCTGTGACTATATTTCTATTTAATTAAGAGTTTTATATTGCTTCTCAATTTTAAAGCTGTAGGCAAAAAGTATGCAAAGTATTTCAAAGCTGTAGGCAAAAATGTTGCTGAAAAATATCTATTTCTATGGCAAGTACATGATATTGTAAACAGAAAATAAGCTGATGTTTCAAAATTCATATTTGGACTCATTTTTCTTCAAAAGTTGATAACTTGCTCTGGTTTGCTGTCTCTTAGAAATGAAATCAATGTGTGTAATTTTTGGCACAATGGGTATCCAAATTTGTCACACCATTTTCCCAAAATGGGCTGCTTGGATTTGTAACCTGATGGACTTGTTCTCTAATAAATTACAAGAATGTGTCCAGGCAGGCTATCTGAGTTTTTCCACTGTACATTTATTTTTTGGTGATAATTTGCTACTTCTGTTAAGATCTGCATAAGAAAAATCCACAGCAGTGGAGTACCTAAAGAACAGATATTTTCTTGATCTTTTCCTTTAAAAATGAATTCAAGTTCGGGTTTAGTCATATTATGTTTTCCCTTCCCTGTCTGGCAATCCCCTGGAGAAATGCTGGCATCTGGGAACGTTAACATGGTAATGTAACCCCAATTTCACATTGCTGTGAAGCGGAGGAAGGCAGGGCAGAGGGAATAAGTGAGACCTGAGGAAGAAGGTGTAGTGGAGGAGAAGAAAAGAGAAGGCTGGATCAGGCTGACTGGTTACTATTACCAAACTGAAAGCAGCCCTTGGTCCTGCCCATGCAGTCCTGGCACATTGAGTTAAAAGTCTCACATGCTGAGTTGCTGGAAAATGGCAAGGAAGAACTCAGTGCAGGAGGTTCTGGTGTCTGAATGGAAACAAACCACGGAAATTTTATACAGAGACCAATATTAAAATGATACTGAAGTCGGAAAAACTAGGATTCAAAAATAGAAGCACCGAATTTATGCACTTATATCTTTATGCAATCTGAACTCTACAACCTTAACTCTGTTATAATGTGGATGGTCTTTAGCCTGTGATTTTCACTTTTGCTAACTCACAAGCTGTGAAAAT